>JAQMYM010000003.1:15114915-15131581 GCA_030014255.1 Parauchenoglanis ngamensis
TTGTAACTTGGATTCAGAAAAACTTTGTTACCCAGACTTGACTTTGTAAAGTTTGTAAATCAGATTTGACTAAAGCTTGTAACTTGGATTCAGAAAAACTTTGTTACCCAGACTTGACTTTGTAAAGTTTGTAAATCAGATTTGACTAAAGCTCATTATGTGGATTTTATTTTCAATGTTAGTTATCACTCATAACACTTATGGTAATTTATACAGCTAAAAGGTGTATAAATTGTAACCATGTATTGCATCACACTGTACTAGTCTCGGAATAAGTCAAACAAAGGTTGCTCTTTGTGCACATGGATTTCCATTTTCATCAAAAACAGCATGCAGTTGTACTTTAGGACCATCTAATATGTAACTTGCACCATCCCATAAGGACCCTTGGTGAATGCTTCAATTTTTGTTTGACTTTTTCCCCATCCCAAATGATTTCTTTACCTCAGGTCATTCCTGTGCATTATGCATGGCTTTATTAAATGCATAAACTCTTTATAACATGTCCTGAACAGTTATTTGTGAAAGCAACCGTAATTTTCACAGAGATCAAGTAAGAGTTGCTTATTGCTGTGCTTGTATTACCAGGATGAGAATATGGAAAGTGAAACGGCCACAGGGAGAGAGAAAAGAGATAGATATCAGTGGAGACATACAGGATAAAGATCAGGGTTTGCAGATCGTTTGCAGATGGTTGAGGTGGGCAGTAAAACCAGAGGTTAAATATCATGGCCATTGATATCATGGACATATTATTAAAACAGTATATCTGTTTCTGTCTTAAGGGCTTGTGCCACGTATGCAGGGTGTGGTTGGACACATGTGCAGGTAGGAGATGGCAGTAAAAGAAACGTGTTTGTTAAACACACTGAGGCAAACGTACAAAAACAGCAGGCAAACTCTAAATCCAAAAACAGAAGCAAGGTCGCGCGATCAGTAAACAGAACAACGTAGGGCAGGCAAAAAGACAAAATCCAAACCTGAGTCAAAAACAAACACAAAATCAGAAGGCTTGGTAATAGCAAGCATGGAGGATAGACTAATGCTTCGCAAACTCAAGGTGTGACAGTGTCCTTTTATACTTCGAGTGTGTGTATGTATAGATTGGATGCACCAGCAGTCATGTGATGAGAAGCCCGGGAGTGTGTCGGCCATCTTGGTAGAGTTCAAGTGCTCAAGGGAAATGGAGTTCACAAAGTGCCCTGTGTGTGCTGTAGAGCTATGTGCGACGGAGATTATCGAGAGCTTGTTGTGCACGGCATAGTTAACAGAGCTCGCTGTGCGTGCAGTGAGGTGCAGATCATGACGGCTTGATTTAACTCAGTACAGTTGGGTGGCTAAACCTAATTCCAGTTTTGGACTCAAAATCACAAAATATCATCTGATTCTTTTCTGGCAGAGATGTGTAATGTTGTAAGACTTTCAAACTAGTAAAATCAACATGTTTTACTTTGATTAGTTATAGTGACTTAAGTCTAAATGTTTTTACACAGGAGAAATATACCGTACATGCAATTGTATTTAAGCCTTAAAAACAATGAGGGGACAGAAAATGTGGACTGAAGACAGCAGGATTTTTGGCAGTCAAATGTAATACCGTGTAAATAAAATAAATAAAAAAAACCCCTGAAAAATAAAAAAGACTATTATGATTATAGAGGAATGAAATGATAGCAAGCGTTGAAATCTAACAGCAGTCTTGTATATTGCTGCATACAGTCATAGTTAATAGTAATTATCATATTAGTCACTGCAAATTTGGTATAGTTTAACAATACAGCTTCCAGCCTTGTTATACAACAGCTTATACAATAGTTCTTGATCCAGGGACGGATTATGAGACAGCGGGCCCCTGGGAACGGACACACAAAATGCCCCTGTATTAAATGTCATCAGTAAGAGAGGATTCAGCCGCAAAGTCCTACGGAAGACTGAAGTGAGAAACACTTATTTTAAAGGTGTAATTATGTTTTCTTTCTTTTCTTTCTTTTAATTTTTTTAGTTTTTCAGGAAAGCTTTTGGATTGGACACTTAATAAGAGCAGCTTTATGTGTTGGCTCTGGCTTTGGGGTCCCCTGACTCTGGGATCTTGGGCCTGTACCCAGTAGACCAGTTCATTATTTCATTTCATCATCATTTTGAATTTTTAAAAATATGTGCAAAACTGAATAATGCGTAAGTATATAGTTTTATTTAAGGTCTGAATATTGATGTGTGCAGTTTCAGGATTAATTCGTCACTTGGAGTGCGGAACTGAACTCTGTCCCAGATGTATAAACTTGAATGGAGGATGACATTTTACAAAGTTGACAATGGTGCTGCAGTGGTTAGCACTGTCGCCTCTTCTGAGTTCGAACCTGCTGGCTGCCTGGGGCCTTTTCTGTGTGGAGATTGTATGTTCCGGGTGCTCTGATTCCCTCACAGTCCAAAGACCTGCAGATTAGGTCAACTGGCTACTCTAATTTGCCCACAGGTGTGAGTGTGAACGCTTGCTTGTCTCTGCATTAGCCCTGTGATAGATTGGCGACCTGCCCAGGGTGTATCCTGCCTCTTGCCCCAACTCAGCTGGGATTGGCTCCAGCTTCCCCATGACCCTTAACGGATAAGCAGTAAAGATGATGGATGGATCCTTATTACTATCACCATTATGGCACAATATAATTAATGCTGTATTTCCATTGAAATTATAGTACCAGAGCTCAGCTCAGCTTGTTGTTCTAAACTAAAGGTGAAGGAGCTTCTCTCTCGCTCTCGCTCTCTCTGTCTTTCTTTCTCTCTCATTTGTAATCAGGTGTATTAATTTATTCATTGCCACACATACTGTAGGTTCCTATTTACATTTTATGTTGTGTCTAGTTGGGCAAGTTAAAAACCTGCTCAGCCACACCTATTAAAATAACTGCTTTGACTTAAAATACCTCTTTTGTAACATGAGCTGAATTATTAGGGTTAATTGGTTCTGCATGCCCTATCCATTTCAATGAAATGAGCTAAACCGGAAATAAACTATTCCGTGACTACCGCAGCATGTTTAATGTAATTTACCCACAGTTTCCTGCAGAAGTGATCTTCAGATATAAATAGAGATCACGTTTGCTCCAAGCAGGCCTTTGTACTACAGTTCCTAACTTGCTGCATAGCAATCACAAATCTATGCCTAATTCCCAAGTGCTGGCATGCGGATTATGTTCATTAAGCAGCTAAAAAGCTTGGCTCCTGCTCCTCAGCCTGCATTAAACAATGAGTAGGTACTGAAAAATTACTTTATGATACACCAAGATGAGAAGCACAGAGAGCAATCTTATAGTTAACCGTCAGGATGATGGGAAATGCGCCTCTCAAGTAGTGGCTGAGATAATCTTTTTCATTTGCCAAGAGAGCGTGGATTTGCTCTCTAACCTCGGTGCTGACACCTCCCCTCATCAGCACTTTATCACCCTGTGCAAAAATAGATGTGTTTCTCCAAAGCTCAGATTTTATAAAAATCTCCTATACTGCAAGGCTGCAGCCCCTCTTTCCCCATGGCATATTGATTTTCTGCTCTGGAAACCTGCAGTTTCCTCTCTCAGGTACTGCTTGTGTTCCCAGGGCTATGATATCTACTGGTCGATACATCAGTGCTGTGAAGCATGAAGACTGGCCACACCGTCAATATGCCGATGTTTAATCTCGAGGAAAGTCTTCAGCCATGGAGATGAGAGATGATATCTCACTTGGTTACCAGGACATGGCTTCCAGTGCAGTGAGAAGCCTAACCTTGCGTAACAGCACATTTTACTCACCCATTGCTAATGAAAGTGTAACATGGTATCTGTATGCTATTCTTTACTATTGCATTTTAATGTATACAGTTATGTGATTGCATTATATTAAGGATTGGTGTCCAAGTACTTAGAGTAGCCAGGTTTCCATTGAAGTTTTGCACAAAATATATGCGATATTTAAATTTTTTTGACAAAACACAATTGCAAATGGTCTGTTTCCAGTGAGTGATATAATTAAAGCTGGGTTTCTCCTCTTGTGATAGCTTTCATAGTGTTCTTTTTTTCATAAAAGTAGCATTTCCATTTGCTCTTCATGTCATGTTATGTAAGTTAAATGTAAAAAAAATGTTTCCATTTCACTTTTGAAAAATATTGCTTTATCAAATCATCTGAAAAACGTTTTCTGAAATTTACGTGTTTCCATTGCTCGTTTTTTTTGTTTGCTATTTCAAATATTCAGGTTAACAAGAACACGCATAGTGTTACGTTATTCATATCTCAAAAATATACATACGCTAAACGGCCAAAAGTATGTGGACACTTGACCATGATACCAGTTCTCAGAAATATACATCCGCTATATGGCCAAAAGTATCTGGACACTTGACCATGATACCCATATGCTTGCTGAACATCCCATTCCAAAACCATGGCCACTAATATGGAATTAGTTCCCCTTTGCTGCTATAACAGTTTCCACTCTTCTGGGAAGGCTTTTCTCTAGATTTTGGAGCATGGGAATTCGGCCATTCAGCCACAAGAGCATCAGTGAGGGTGGGTGCTGATGTCGGACGTGGAGGCCTGGTGCGCAGTCAGCTTTCCAGTTCATCCTAAAGCTGCTCAGTGGTGTGGAGGTTAGGGCTCTGTGCAGGCTACTTGAGTGCTTCCAAACCAACCTTGGCAAACCATGGAGTATTCTTGGATCACACTTTGTGCGCATGGGCATTATCAGGCTGGAACACTTTTGGGCTCAGCCCTTTAGTTTCAGTGAAGGGAAATCCTAACGCTACAGCATACAAAGGCATCCTATACAATTGTATGCTTTCAATTTTGTGGCAACAGTATTGGAAAAACCCACATGTGGGGTAATAGTCAGGCTTCCACATACTTTCAGCATGTAGTGCACATATACAGTACCGCTTGACATGCTGTCTCTGGTCACTGTGCAATCCAAGATGATTGTGAGTGACACTATGATAAAATAGTAGATTGTTCTCATAGGGCCATATACAGAGTAAAGTGCACTTGGTGAGGATTTAATACCAACATTGCACACATCACTATTCCAGCCACATTACTGCTCTGCTCTTCTACCACACATTTTAATCATGTTAATGTAATACCATAGTTATTGTTCCTGTCAGTGCCAACATCCTCTTGAAATTTCATAATGTAATTGGATTACATTAATACTACTACTAATACTACTACTTTTAGTGTATTATATAGTAATAAGTAAATATGTAGTATTTATAGTATTAAGAGTCCACTCCTTAATCTGTGATTATCTTGGGGAGCAAATTTTTTATGGATGAATTTATGAATGAACATAAAGTAAGCCATAAGCACAGCAGATGAGTGCTCAGTCAGCATATCCCTCAAACCATGGCCAGATTTTTTGACAGGTGCATGAAATGATTAAAAACATTAGTTTTATTATGTTCATTAAACCACTCCTAATATAACTTCTACGTCTAGCCTACATCTATTCATAAAGTTGTGCACACATGTTTTAGAGGATATTTTATATATATGAAATCATTTAGGCTGTCACATTGTTATTTAACACGGTCAATTCAATAGGATACAGTATCAAGACTTAATTTATTTACTGACAGAGTGTTCATAAGGCTCTTTATTACACTGAACTACAAAGTCAGAGTTCGTGTCTTAACAGAGAGTGTCATAACACAACAAATCCAAATAAAAATCTGTCACCTTGACATCAAAATTGGCTCCACTGACAGCTGATATCTACTGGAATAAATCAATTTAATTGTACTTCTTAGCACTTTTAACAATAGATATTAATAGAGCAGAAATCCAAATGTAGATTTAGCGCCCTAACAAACAAGCTAGGGTCGACAGTGGCAAGGAAAAACCTCCTGAGAAGTCATGAGGAAGAGACATTGAGAGGAACCAGACTCAGAATGGAATTCATCCACTTCTGGGTGATGCTCAATAGTGTTATTATTATAAATTATTATAGTATACAGTTAAATAGAGAAAAGGCAAACAGTTCTAAGTTTGTTTAAAGGATGCTCAGTATGTGCAGTTTGTGATTTGTGTATAAGACTTTATAAACCTTTATATGGACATAAGTTATTTGTCATGAAGTGTATGACAGCCATATGAACGAAGTTGATTTTTTAAAATCTTTTCTTGTGATATGTAAATATTGTTTACATAAGGAATAAAACACAGCTGGTCTTCAAGATATTAGTTTCAAATAGCAGCACATTCCAAAGTGTTCCATTTTTTTTTATTCGTTTTATACTACAGAAATGATTTATTAAAGAACAACATGTTAATCTTCTTATCACTTACTTTATAACAGCTATAAACATTTGTTTCCTTTCCTAAACAAAAGACAAAATTGCAGCTGGTCAGGTTCCCAACAAACCTCTTAAAGCCAGATTCAGCTCAGTGAAGAGACTCCTTGCTTAAATGTTAAATACAGTATACATTCTCCTTACAAAAAGACATATTTCAGACATTTTTAATAGCGCAGTATATTGTTAGACTTTAATTTTGTCAGCATTCACCATACGTAATGTATTAGCGTAAGCAAATTTATATTAAACCTGTACAGAGGTGTGCTGATCTAGAAAATTAATCACCACCGTCTGACCAATCAGATTTACGAATTCAACAGCACTGTGATATAAGCACAAACAATGCTCTGGTGCGGTGTGTGGTTTCTTGTGACAAAGGGATGAATATGAATGCTTTACAGAATGCTGTGTTCTTGTCTATATCTGCTGCAGGTAGGACGAGCCTACATGGAAAGGCGTCTCTACAGATCGATCAGGTGCGCTCGGAGGACCAGGGCTGGTACGAGTGCAGGGTTCTCATGCTGGAACAGCAGTACGACACCTTCCACAATGGCAGCTGGGTCCATCTCACAGTCAACGGTTTGTTACACACCAGACATCTGGAATGTGGAGTGATCCTTTACAGTCCAGAGAATACAAAGTAATGTGGTTGCTTTCCCTGCTCATGTCCTTTTAGCAAACTCATGATGCAGAAATGAATGAGCTTCTGTTTTTTTATGCCTGATGATCTTGTCACTGATTCATCCAGCTGAAATACATCTGAAATTATTTAAAATTGATAACTGTGCGCTCTTGCAAAATGGAGTGTGTGAAATGTACAGCTTCAGTCTTGTTGTGTTTGACTGATCGCATTGCCTATTATTTTCTCCCAACGGACATATCCAAGCTCGTGTTTAAAATGCAGGCGCAGTTTTTGGCAGGTTTGCGACAGAGAATGTTTGATAATAGAACAACTGATTGGACTCTGTCAAATCCAACGCTGGTGTTCATTCCGAGGGTTCGCAAGCCGAACTGATGACGAGACTGGAAAAAATAGGCCCATTTGCTTTTCCTCATGTGCTGCCTTTTTTTTAGGCTGCTTGCGTGTCATGTGGAGACTATTCTGATCCTTTGGGGAACTGAATAACATAAAATCAATTCCAAAGGAGCAGATGAGACCAAACTCACTCACTCATTGTGAGTTGGAAATAAGCCATGCACTGTGGTGCGAGTTTACTATTTTTATCGGATCAGAGTTTTCTAGGATGTTGCCTCAAGCTTGCTTAATGTGCTGCCTTGTTCTGTTTCTGAGATTTGATAATCTCAGATTGTCGAGTTGGTCTGTAGGTATAGTATATGAGTGTGTATGGGTGGGTTTATTACTACCATCTTGAGAAGCTCATAAACACCAGGAGCCGATAGGAATTTATTTAAAGGCTCTTTCTATACTCTCCATGTATAATGGACAAGGTAAAAGATGAGTTACTACAACTTCATTTCATATTCGTCAATGAATCAGAGGTATATGAAGCTGGGAAGTGGAGGAAAGATGAAGTGTAGGTCTTTCCACTGTTGCTTTACCAGTATTCAAACAATGAAGAAGAGTTATAGTGCAATAAAGCATTTTTAATGTTGAAAGTGGCCCTGCACAATATATTGTACAAGTCAAAATCAGAACTTTGGGCATTAAAGTAACTTATGACAAAATGCCAGAAACGCTTTACCTCAGTTAGTAGTCTCCTTAGATTAGTCTCCCTATCTCCTGAAGACTTTCCTGTGTCAGAAAACTCAATTATATCACTATCTGTTTCTAACCACAGACACTGAAGACTCCTCCCGAAAATGCTCAATAAACTTCTCTTCACAGAAATCTGCACCATATCGATGATTACCAGCATATTAGAACAAGCACATTAATATAAACCTTTCATCTGTCAGTCAGAACTACAGACAGAGTTGTGATATTCTAGAAAATTAAGCAACACCTTCTGACCAATAAGAATTAAGCATTCAACAAAGCTGTTGTATGATGTAAGACAATACTTGATTAAGCTATCTATCTGAATTACTATGCTCAGCAAGATAAATGTCTGGCCATGTGTATTCCACAATTTTAATACTTGCCTGTCAGCAGGAAACTTTTATCAGTGGATGAGCTGTCTCAGGGTACATGAATGAGTGAATGCGTGAGTGTGTGTTGCCCTGTGATGAACTGGTGGCCCATTCAGTGTGTATTCCTGCCTTGGACCAAGTGGGCCTTTGATAGACTACAGATTCACATCCCTGACCAGCATAAAGTGCTTACTGAAGAAGGGTGACTGAATAAATAAATAAAAAGTTCCCAGATTCAATTCATTTTGTGTGTCCTATAAATACATAGCCATGAAGTGCATCACAACTATTAATCTTTATGAATGATTACAAATCACAATAGTACTTCAAATAAATAGTTATTATTCTAGCCATTAAAATGCAGCCCTCTTTTCAAAGTTTCCATTAAAGAGCACATTGTTCTAGATATATTGGTTATTGAGAATGAGAATGATGTATGAACTGGAAAAAAAACCAAACCAAACCCTGCAAAGTTCAGATTTGCAGAATTACCTTTACACTAGACACACTATGGTTTAATCCATAGAGCATTAACATGATGAAGAATGCTATATATTCTAATATTTTCCCTGTGTCTGCCATGTAGGCTTAGAAAGGCCATCTCTGGAATTGGGCCTCACTAGTATCAGTTAAACACAGAAATATTTCCTGAAGCAAATTTTCCCAAATGTATTCCAGTCGTCCGAAGTAAACAAAAAAAATTAGAATTTGGCCTTTTCTTTTTTTTGAGGATTTGGCCTGATTCATTATTTATTGTCCTTCTGATAAAAATATTATGCCTATCCCTTCCACAGAGAGAGTTTGCCTTTTATTAGATGATGAATTTAATATGCTCCATTAAGACAATATATGCTTAAACTATCATGTTCATATAAACTATCATGCTTCATGACTCTGTAATCATTGCCTGAAGGTCAATTTAAAAAGGCCCTCTGTCGCATATTAATACTATCACAAAGGCGCTGTAGGCTTTGTGTATGTGCTGATCGGGCTGATTAATTTCAACACCGGCATGTTTTGTATTCTGCACAACATGCAAAAGAAGCTTCAGTCTGCTCTGTGTTTATCAATCATTACTTTACATGCAGGAGCTGCAGTAAAAAGAGAAATGAGATAATGGTCTTATTGATCACCAGGGCTTTTGGTCTCTTTTTGTACCATTCAAGCTTAGAACTGAGTTTGAATTTATTGTACTCATTTGTAGTAGCTGTAAACTGATTTGCTAGAAGTACACCCTCTTATTTACTGGATAATGGAAGTGATAGATGTCTCCAACTGATTATCACAAGCTTGGGAGAGAAGCCTGGAACTGATGTCTGAAGCAAGTTGGAAATAGACATTATGATCTGAAAACTTAAGACATTTCTGGATCCCTTCATGTTTAGTGCATTTCCTGTCTCATAGCCTTTTGTTTCATGTGACATCACACTGACTAATAGCTGACTGTATCAGTATTACTGTCTGTGCTTCATTTATACTGATAACTGACTACACTATTACATACACAATATGGACAAAAGTATTGGGATGCCTGACCATTACACCAACAGGGACATTGCATTCAAATACACAGACTTTAGTATGGAGTTGGTCCCCCCTTTGCAGCTATAACGGCTTCCATTCTTCTTGGAAGGCTTTCCACAATATTTTGGAGTGTTTCTGTGGGAATTTGTGCCCATTCATTCCGTAGAGCATTTATTAGGTCAGGCACTGATGTTGGACGAGAAGGCCTGGCTCGCAATCACCGTTCCAGTTCATCCCAAAGGTGTTCAGTGGGATTGAGGTCACGGCTCTGTGCGAACCAGTCAAATTCTTCCACACCGAACTCATCTAACCATGTCTTTATGGATCTTGCTTTGTGCACTGGGGCACAGTCATGCTGGAATAGAAAAGGGCCTTCCCCAAATTGTGTCCACAAAGTTGGAAGCATAGCGTTATCCAAAATGGCTTGGTATGCTGAAGCATCAAGATTTCCCTTCACTGGAAGTAAGAGGCCTAGCCCAAACCCTGAAAAACAGCCCCACTCCATTAACCCTCCTGCACCAAACCAAACTGTTGGCACAATGCAGTCAGACAGGTAACGTTCTACTGGCATCCAACAAACACAGACTCACCCATCTGACTGCCCAACAGAGAAGCGTGATTCGTCACTCCATAGAACATTTCCACTGCTCCACAGTCCAGTGACCGTGTGCTTTACACCACTCCATCCGACACTCGGCACTGGACTTGGTGATGCGAGGCTTGCGTGTAGCAGCTCGGCTGTGGAAACCCATTCCATGAAGAATGAGTTCCATGCCGCACAGTTTTTGTGCTTTCATTAATGTCAGTGGAAGCTTGGAACTCTTCAGCTTTGGAATCAGCAGAACGTTGGCGACCTTTACGCACCATGGACCTTAGTATTCGCTGACCTGCTCTGTGACTTTACGTGGTCTTCCGCTTCATGTCTGAGTTGCTGTTGTTCTTAAACTCTTCCAACTGGCAATAATACCACTTACAGTTGACCGTGGTATATCCATCAGGGATGAAATTTCATGAACTGTCTTATTGCAAAGGTGGCATCCTGTCACAGTACCACACTTGAAGTCACGGAGTTCTTCAGAACGACCCATTTTGTTTCACAAATGTTTGAAAATGGAGACTGCATGGCTAGGTGCTTGATTTTATACACCTGTGGCAATGGGTCTGATTCTAACACCTGAATTCAGTAATTAAGTGGTGTGGCCCAATACTTTTGTCCATATAGTGTATATCATTAACACACAGCAATGCGGTGGATCCTCATGGTCATGCAGCATCATAGCTATGTTGGCTAGCTATGTTATGGGACAGTTATTTCATAATTATTAAATTTAGTTTATCTTGACGTCTCTTCCTAATAACAAAGCTTTTCTTCTCCTCCTGATGAAATTTACTGGAATCATTTACCCACCCAAGGTGAAATACTGCTTCTGTGCTCTTAAAATCTTTTAAGCAGTCTCCAAAATGGGTAGAAGGGTTGTGTTATGAGTTGTACACCATTCACTAGAAAACCTTAGGAACATGTTCAGTCCATTTAATGTTCAGGTCAAACATCATTATGGGGAAAAAACATGATTACAGCGACTTGTTACAGATTACAGAGACCGCTAACAGGTAACTCATATAACCAATTTTTACAACTGTGGTGAGCAGAAAAGCATCTTTGAAGGCACAGCGAGCCAAAGTTTGAGTCAGAAGAGCTACAACAGCAGAATACTACATCAGGTTCCACTCCTGTCGTCCAAGAACTGAAATCTCTAGTTACAGTGCACACAGGATCACCGAAACTGTCTGTTTTCAAAATCAGTGAGATGCCAGTTTTTCCATTCTGATGTTTGATGTGAACATTGATTTACACTATTGACCTGTACCTGCATGATTTCACGTATTACTGTGCAGTCACATGATTTGCTGATTGGATAATTGCATGAATAAGCAGATGTACAAGTGTTCCTATTAACGTGGCCAGAGTATATATGAATTCAAATTCAAATTGTATTTGTCACATATACAATCATACATGGTACGACA
Organism: Parauchenoglanis ngamensis; assembly: GCA_030014255.1. NCBI lineage: Eukaryota > Metazoa > Chordata > Actinopteri > Siluriformes > Auchenoglanididae > Parauchenoglanis > Parauchenoglanis ngamensis. Next base: position 15,126,878 of record JAQMYM010000003.1, read on the forward strand.
TGCAGTGAAATGTATTTGCAGTTCCCGACCCATAAACACTAAAATAGAACACAAAATAAAAATATAAGAATAAAATATAATAAAAAGAAATGTAGATATAGAGGAACATAAAGATAACAAAGATATAAATATAAAATGTTAAATATAGAATGATATAAAGATATAAAGGATGTGGAATATAATCTGTAAAGATAAAATATAGCTGTAAATAGAATATGTACAATGGAATGGAATGTGAAATCAAATGGAATAGAAAAATTTGTTAAATTCGCTTTCCCGATTTTCCATTGCTTCAGTGATTGTCGGTGTTTATTTTTAAAACAGTTAAACTAAGTGTTAAACCTGTGAGGATTTTAAAACTGAGAAACCAATTAATAAAATTATGCTAAGTTCATTTTGTGTTTAATTTCCTCTTTAACGGTTGGGTAAACCAGGTAAAGAACACACAATCAGCTGTTGATTACAGCTTAAAGGAACTTGACATGTGTCATTCTGGTGACTCATTCTGTAATTATTGTATATTACAGATGAGAATGTAGAGCTATTGATGAAGAGAGGCTCTAAATAAAAGCATGTCACATGATACACTAGAAAAAAAATGCTGTTAGCCTGAAAGATGAAATATTTATAAAAAAGTGGTTCAGTTTTCTTATGGAACTTCCAGATTTTTTTTCCAAACTTTTTGAATTAAAGTATTTAATAGGAACACCTGTTCAAAGCTTCAATAGGAATGCCAGTTTGAATCTATGGTTAACTCAAATAACCACCCTTTAAAATTGTGGTGAGCAGAAAAGCATCTCAGAATGCAAAACATGTTTTCCCAGATTACTCAATTTTTTTTAGTTTTATTTTTTTTTTACTACAGTATATTATTTACAAAAGGTATTTATTTAAAATATTCATTTGCAGCATTTTAATCAGCACTACTACAGAATTTTTTCTTAACTAGCTTAATTAAATAGCTGTTCACTAATTACAACATGAGTGACATTTATCAAATAATCTGTCATGGCATGAGAATATTACCAAGTGCTCATGTCAACCAAATGAGACATTCAGACTAACTCAAGGTGACTTTATTATGTACATTGTTTACTGTTATCACTTTTTTAATCACTTACCACACTTTTTGAAACTGTGTCTGTATGTGTCAAGCCATAATATGTTAAAATTTTGAAAAGACAAATTCAAAATAAAGATTAAATAGATTTTAACTGCTTGTTTTTCTCACTGAAACTCTTTGATGTTGTCTTTTGGCGTGCAAGGCGAATCATTTTCAATGTGTGGAATTGATTCCAAAGATTGGCAATTGACTCATAGTTTTTAATGCCTGAGATTAGTGAATCGACTATTTTTGGGATCGAATGGGGAACTGAAACTTGACACACAAAACATACACGCAGTTAATTGTATATGCTAAGAATATACAATCATTTATCAGCACTACTGGGTCAGAAAAATAGGCTAGTTTAACTTTTTATTGTAATCCTGTAAATAATCCATGATACTACTAAATGTATCAGTAATCTGATTACCACTTTTTTCTGTAACTGTCACAGAATACAGTTACTTTTTTTTTGTATTCTAATTACATAACACCGTTCCATGTATTCCGTTACTCTCCAAGCCTGATTGTGCTGCTGGCACAAGATTAGCTGGATAATTAGGTGAATGAACACTTGTATAGGTGTTTCCATTAAAGTGGCTGGTTAGTGTATGTGTATATCTTAATTCTTTTCTGTCTTTCCAGTGATAGATAAATAATGCATTAATACATCTCATAAACTAGCATATGATAATGGCTGATATTAAGATGCATGTTGTATTTTTGGAGTACTGCACTATCGAATGAGGTCTGACCCCGGATTCACACCAGATAATTTGCATAAGCATCACATCAAGACCTCAGTCAATACATACCATATGCATGTCAGTTGCTACATGTACATGTTCACTAACTCCTTAGTTTCCTGTATAAATTCCACTTGGTTTATAACTCACATGGATACAAGCTGTAATTACAAAACCATTCATCTAAATACCTGATACAGTTGGTCAGTGAATAATGTACACTTATATATTTTGTTTCTGGTGTTGGTGTAAAATGAGTATTATGGTGTACAAAAACTTTGCTATGCAGCTACAGTTGCACAGTCTTTGCATCTTAATAAACTGCAAAGAATATACAATGTGGTTTTATGATTTAAATCAATTTCTATGGAGTTTAAACTTTATGCATTTATGCAAGTGAAAAAAAAAGACACAAAGTGTAAAACATGGGCAGGACTAATGTGCCTCTAACTGGTTTTAATTGAAGTGCTTGTTAAAATATTACTGAATACAGTCTTGGTGCAGTGCATATGGTATGAAATGGCCTTGAGACTGAAAATGTAAGTGTGTTCTCTGTGTGAATTTCAGCAGAATTCATCAATTCTGGTGGAACCTCTAAACTCAGCATCTCTGTCTGCTCCTTGACATATTGCCTTCATCCAAATTGAGCAGGTTAACAAGTTCCAAGCCATTATTTTGTTAAAGGAAGTGGATTTGTGCAGAAAGTCAGGCTGCATCCTGCAGACTGCACTTAATTGAGCTGGAAGTCAACGTTTCAGATGAACACATAGGCATTTTAGCTGCTTGTTGGCTGCTTGGCATCGAGCCTGTCATAGTTGGCTATGATGGTGCCAGGTTTGCTAACAGACCCCCCACTCAGTGAAGCGTGAAACCACCAATAAATTGGCGCATTCACCTGTTTGTGGGAAATTATAATGCGTAAAGCACATATGGGGTTCATCAGTCAAGGAGAGCTTCAAAACAGTTGCTAAGTGAAGTGCTGGCACCATGTGAAACCTGACAGTGCAGGAATGGGAATCCCCTGGGTCCTAAAACCACATTTATAAACCATGTGACACCTGTGAATACTTCTAGGTTAATTGCCTCTAGAGATGAAGACAAACACATTGAACGATGTGCAGAAATGTGTTATATCAGTATTATTTTAATTCTTTAGTACTGTTACTTTTTAAATTTATTGTTTATTTTTATGGTTATAAACTATTGCATTAGATTCAAACATTGCATGTTAGACTAAATTAAAAACTATTAAATTAGATTCAAACATCAAAACTATAACAATGGAGGTTAGGTAATCCTCTTTTTTTCTTTTTTTGCTTCTCCTACAGATTTAACTGAAAATTCAGAAAGTCATTAAACCTGAATAGAGTTTGATATTTGAAGATGTTTACTTATAACCTCAAATACACTTAACAGGATGAGATCATATCTCTATCTATTGACACCAAATTTGACACAAGAATATTATTAATGGATTTGAGCTAGCTTACCAGTTGGTGCATGTAGCTTGGTAGGGGGCAATTAAATATTAAATAGTATAATATAATATTCAACATCCACATGCTAATAGATTTGTGATGTATGACTTGATTAGTTAAAAAACATGGCTACCATTGGCCAATCAGGTTTCAGGAGGCATTTTACTGGGTTAGCATTGACTGATCACTACAATTTTTTTTTGTTTCTTTCTTTCTTTCTTTCTTTGTGTTTAATATAATACATAGCTCTATAAAGTAGTTTAAATAAATTTATCAACAAGATATTTTAGTTAGGCACTCTATAAATATGTTGAGCAGGATATTAAAGAATGAATATAATAGTACCAAGCCATATTGTTATGAACATTAATTACAAGTGGTTCAATTATTTTTGGCTAGATTGTTATTTAGAAGATGCACTGTTTTAGGAAATTAATTAATTAATTAATTTATTTATTTTTCTTTTCGTTTAAGGGTTCATTTCTAATGCTCGATCAAGGTTTTTGTATTCTTGCCATTTAGCTTGAATGTGTTAGAGAACAATGCACAAAAATACATGTATTTCAAAACAACAATGGAGTCCAACATGCACATGTGGTTTATCATTATACTGTTTGAATAGCAAGTTGTAATGTAAACAAACAAACAAACAATGTGAATGTGAATACTGAATGTAGAGGAGGGGTAGAATTTGTCAAGAGAATGCACTTCCTGGTTCATGCTGCCTCATAAAAACTTTAAATTTAATTGTTTTAACAAGAGTAAGGACAATTGTTGACATATCAAAACTCTCCTACATCTACATAGTATATATTTCTGTTCATTGATGACATGAAATGGCCTGAGAGCCATAGTTTGTTGCCATTCTGTAAGTTGGCATATTTCTTTATGATACAGTCTATTAAAGTGACAGAATGTTAAATTTCTTGATTGATTTAAACAAAAGCAAATAACATTGGAGATCTGCCACACCCCCAACAAATCTAAACATCTGCGGTTCCATGGTCTATGCATGGCTATATATTGATACATATAATATGCATGGTTTTCAGAAACCATGAGTTCTATAACTATTGCACATAGATCAAATGATTTTTACACATTAGTATGTGGGTTAGATAGTACATTGTTAACTAGGAGCAATGCTCCTGGTCAATGCAATATACAGTGCATCTGGAAAGTATTCACAGCGCATCACTTTTTCCAAATTATGTTACAGCCTTATTCCAAAATGGATGAAATTAATTTTTTTCCTCAGAATTCTACACAGAACATCCCATAATGACAATGTGAAAAATGTTTACTTGAGATTTTTGCAAATTTATTAAAAATAAAAAAACTGAGAAAGCACATGTACATAAGTATTCACAGCCTT
>JAQMYM010000003.1:15150576-15172313 GCA_030014255.1 Parauchenoglanis ngamensis
TGCCAATAATACCACTTACAGTTGACCGTGGAATATCCAGCAGGGATGAAATTTCACAAACCGTCTTATTGCAAAGGAGACATATCACAGCATCACTCTTGAAGTCACTGAGTTCTTCAGAACAACCCATTTTGTTTCACAAATGTTTGTAAATGGACACTGCATGGCTAGGGGCTTGATTTTATACACTTGTGGCAATGGGTCTGATTGAAACACCTGAATTCAATAATTAAACGGTGTGCCTCGATACTTCTGTCCATATAGTGTATGTCATTGATGACCTCTGTCAGCTGATCTGCACAGACTTTGAGGACACATGCAGCCTTCCATGTGTTAACACGTTTCAGGACCTGCCTCACCTCATGTGTTTTGAAAATGAGCAGTGTGCCATTTACAGGAGATGGAGTCTTTAGTGCAGTTTCCCTGGTTCCAGTATAAAATCTGGCAAACATTGTTTTAAGTTTGTTTGCCAGGGTGGCATTATAATGGGAGATGCCATGCTTTTGTTCCTTGCCATATACAACAGTAGTCATTATGCTTATTAAAATGGACCTTGATTCACTGGTTGTAGTTGCTTTTGGCGGTTCTGATGCCCCTTGTGACATCCATCCTGGCAGCGCTGTAGGCTGTGGTGTTGTCTGAATTTAAGGCTACTTCGCATGCCCTGAGCAGAGTGCAGACCTCACTGTTCATGTAGGATTTGTGAGAGAAGAATGAAGTGGTGTGGCACAGACACGCTATTTATGCCCATGGATTTGGCCCATAAGAAAGGTGGGCAGATAGAAGAATGTCAAAGCAGTCCAGGAATTGACTCTTAATACTGGAAGTGCTAAGGGGCTGCAAGACAGTGGCAAGTTCTTGTCTAGACTGGTAGTATATGTGGTGCCCATTTTGGCTCACCCAAAAGAAGTGGATGGTACTTCACTGGAGGATCATAGGCTCAGTGTTTAACAGTATTTCTGAAAGCAGTTAGTCACCTCTATCCCCCACAATTAATCAACAGTAAGGCATGGGATCTCCCCTGCATGTACCTTAATATCTATCTGTGCAGGCCCATATAGGAGGTACAGTTGCTGTCAGAAGATTATATACAGACATCATGAACATGAATGTCAAGGCAATATTGGATCTTCAATGACTTCTTTGCACTGTTATTTTCTCGGGAAGAATGATTGTACAACAAACATCTTTAATAGAAAAAACAAGAATTTGGTGGACAGGTTTTAATTTATTTTGGGTTTTCTGAAATTAACACAGGGTCAAAAGTATAAAATTACCTACTTAGATTATTAATTCAGTTGTGCGGAAAGTTGCAAAATGCCTTTTAGCTTGCCAAAGCCTCTTAAATTCCTGTTAGTGATCATGTTTGACTACCACTGGTAGCTTCTCTGTGTACAACATAAAAAGGTTGTTAATGGGAGGTGTAGCAACTTTGCCAGTGTCTGGAAGAAGACCCAAACTGTCACCCTCAACTGAGCAGAAATGGGGTTGGATAGTCAGGAACAACGCAGGAACAATCAAGGCATAGGCCTTGATCCATGAGCTGGATGCTGCTGGAAGACTGTCTGTAGTCAAGAAAATTCTACATCGCCAAGGACTGAGATCTGTTTTGCTGCCAGTGGAACTGGTGCATTGCACAAAGTGGATGGAATAATGAAGAACCTCAGAATTCTTCAGCATAACCTCAAACCATCAGCTAGGACACAATTAGGTGAAACCTGGACACAATTGGGTGTCCCAGCAGGACATTGACCCCAAACACACATCAAAACTGGTTGTGGAATGGATGAAGCAGGCTAACATTAAGCTTAAAACAAATTCCTGACCTCAGCCCTATTAAAAATATGTGGGCTGTGCTTAAAAGTGGGGTCCATGCAAGGAAACCCACAAATTTATTTGAACGTTACATAATCTGCCAAGAACAGTGGTCAAATATCCAACCAGAATTCTGCCAGAAGCTTGTTGATGACTACCAAAAGCATCTGGTCAAGTTGTAACTTGGCAAGGGACATCTGACCAAATATTAGATGAGCTGTACATATATTTTTGACCCTGCAAATATAATTATGACCCTGTGTTGATTTCAGAAAACCAAAAATAAATGAACACACACCAAATTCTTGTTTATTTTTTTACTAAAGATGTATTTTGTACCAGTCTATCCCAGAAAAGAATAGTTCAAAGAAATCATGGAAAGCCCTATATTGTCATAACATTCATGTCCATGATGACTGTATGTTAACTTCTGCCTGCAAATGTAGGTCTGAAAAGAACACCACTGTAGGTAGCCCTTTTGCTGGTGTTCACTTTAATAAAAGGGTGGGGGACCTGCAATGCCTCTGTGTAATCTTTCAATGAACACAGTATTGGCCAGATGGTTCAAGAACAAACTTGTGGCCCAATTCATGGTTCCTGCTTAAGGAAATGAATCCCAATTTATGAACCAGGCAACTAATCTCATAGTGCCCTTCGATGGTTAATACAGCAGAAAGTTGCCTTATGTGTCTAGTATTATTAATACTATTAATACCTTCTATGTTGTATTAAACCTGCATATGGTGGAATGTCCATTTGTTGTTTCATGACCATTGCAGGTTCTGAATGACAGAAAACCTTGAAGGTTATACAAGGTTCATGGACCCACAGTTACATGTGGATCTAGCATTGTTTCCCCCTCCTAACCATGTCATGGGTAATGGGTAACATCTGCAAACAATGTCACCAGGAAAAGGACTTACCAGAGGACTGTCCGGAAAGGTGCTTGAATATGATTTCTGCACTTACTCCACTAAAAAAAGAGTTTAAAAAAGAGTGTCTCCATGCAACATTGTCAGGACTTGGTGTAATGAGCATCCAACGTTTTTTGTAACAAAAAAGAACCTTGGCCAATTTTACTCCAGAGTGTAATATTACTCAACTTCCTAAATTATTAAAACTTAGTAAATTGAATATTTTTGCTTTCCTCTGGCTGATGCAAACTTCTGCAAAGTGATTTTCAAGGCAAATACAAAATAAGGACAGCTTCTGCTATTGGGCTCATATGAAACACGTAATCCACCATGGATCTGTTTGCTTTCATATTTGAGTGTTATTGTTTTTGAAAATTTTTACACATGTAAACCTTTAGAAAATCAGGACTGTAGTATCTAACTTTTGTGCCAATTTTTTGTACTGCCTTGTATTGTATCTTCCCAGCTTGAACACTATTGTGCAGTTTTGCAATGTCATTCTTACTTTGCATTATTCTCTCTAGATGTGTCTTCCTCTCAGACTCAGCAGCAATTCACATCTCAGGCACCACAGCAACGACAAAAGGTCTGCTCTCCCACCAGGAAGAGGAGGGAAAAAGTACCCCGAAAATCCCCTTACCCCCTCTTATCTTCTATGCTGCGCTGGTCTTGCCCCAGAGAAGACAAGAAAGCCCTTTTGACCAGTGTGAACTCCCAAACTCCCCCAAACTATGGCGCTCTGCCTTGATCAGTGGGAGAGTCATATACTGATCCATTAATTACAAAAGTAGATATGCAGTCAGTATTGAATTTGATTGACCTAAAGATTTATTCACCTTCTCCTTTGGCACAATACTATCCATACACATGTGTTTTTTGTAAATTTAATAAGGTGCCCAAGAAGAAGAAGAAATCACAGAGGACAGAACTTTTTTTTCAATGGAGTAAAATATCCCATGATTTATCAGAAAAACTTGCAGACAAAATTAGTTTTCATTAGTAGAGATAACACTCAAGTATGAATTATTGTGTATATTATAAAACCGGAAGTCCCTCAGAACATCTAATTAACACAGGGTTTTTCCTTTTCCTCCTACAGAATATACCTCAGAAAAAAAAGTAATTTTGGCACATATTTACAGCACTTATACCATCCTTTGTGCAAGCTAGCATTATTTAATAATGAGTTCGATGGCCTCCATTGCAAAATACCAGTAATATGTATTATTTGTTCTAGTAAGAAGGCATTGATCCAGAGTGTGCAAAATTGCTGTTCTTGTTATTTCTTAAGATTTATTCATCAGTTAAATATCAAATCATCTGATGCAAAGCACAGACGATCACAGAAATTGTAAGTTAGAGCAAAGTCTTTGGATCATAATGCAATACTGATCTGCTGCTATATCTGGATCTGTCATCATAAACCTTTCTGAGGGGTCTCTTACGTACATTGATGTGTACTAAATTTAGCCGCATTTAGCCCAGTTTTTCTTCAAACACAACGGAAACCCATTTTTATTTGTTGTCTACTCTTGAAACACAGACAATTAGTGCTATTTTTTAATATACTTAATAGTCAGTATGGGGAACATAGCATACAGAACATACTTTTGTACTTTTGGGGGAAATGTATAGTTACAGTGAACAAAAAAACTTTGGCATGTTAAAGGTGACATTAACACTAGACTGCTAGTATTTTTTTCTCTTAAGATATTTAAAAGACTGCCTTTTTCCGAGGGTTTTTGAGTGACTTCATGCCTCAGATTCTCTTTTGTACACGAGAGAAGCTTGGGGAAATGCATTCATTTCAGAGAAAGGACCTGCTAAAATATCATGGTATATATTGAAATTCCCATGTGAGTTTTTCAATGTCTCCTCAAAATCAACAATTTCAGAAGGTCTCAAAGTTGAAGTAATACAAGTATTGTAATTATTGTACTTTGGCGACCCTTGCACAAATGTACGTAGAAGTTGTGAAATGCATTGTTAGTGTACTGTTGGACTGTTTGAATCAGTTTGATAGAGATATCAAGTATTAACACATAGATTATATTATATGTACACCAAGGCAGTACTGTAAAATAGATATTGTGCTGACAAATGAAGACAACATATACCAATGAGAATTAACATGAAACTAGTCACTGGAAACATAATGGCAAGATCTCTAGATTGCTTTATGCTTAACAAAGTGAACTACTTAAAGTAGCTTGTCCATTTTATGTTGGGGGAAAAAGCATGGATTATCCTCAGATGTTTTGTTTTCTCCATCCATTTGTAAATCTTCATGAGGTTCAACGGTGTGTCATTGGCGAACTGACGCATTTCTAATCCCTTAAATGCTTTATTATGTCTAGAGCTCACTAATATCTGCTGACTTACTACATGCATTAACATAAAACATTAGCATGTATTGGATCAGTTTAGTTCTAACCGATGATGAATGTATGGTTGGCTTGAAGAGTGTTTGTCTACTTGTTTTTAAAGCCTGCTGTCTTTTTTTAATTGGAAAGCCCATTGGTAAACTACTTATTCATCTGAACTGACTCTACAAAAAAACATTTCGTTTCCCTAATCTTTTACTAATGTGTCCATTGCAACAGGTCTGTGAACATATGGGGGGGACCACTTGCTGTAATCTGCAAAAATACAAAAATACACCTTGTAGAGTTATTTGGTGATATTCAGAGACATTCAGTGATATCCAGATACTCAAGAAATGCATTGGAGTAAAGAAAGTGGGAAAGTGAAACTGCATAAAACGTAATGAAAGTTTTCCTTTCCCAGCTCACCAGTTGGTTGATGGACTGTATAAGTCGGTATTTGCTTGTGGTGTTGTTTTTCCCCTCATACATTATATATATCAGTATGTTAAGCTGCTTATCATGTTTAGTATATCGGGACCCATTGTAGGACACCCATTTACTAGCCTTTAGCTGTCCAGTGAAGCTAAGGGCCTTTTTTTTGCTAAACATTTGTCCAGTGTTTTTGAGAACAAGTCCTACAAAAAACCACATGTTTACATTACTCAGAGATACAGTACGAGGACGTGGCACATCATCCTCATTTTGACTTGGTGCTATGTCTTTTTGAACTCTTGTGGTGCTGTGTTCCACATGTTAACACAACAACTCATGTACAGTCCTCTTCGCGCCGCAGTGGTTCCTCTCATCAAGGTCTTTTAGTGAGTAGGGTTGTAAGCAATAATAACATACTAACAAGACAGCACTTGCATTCTCATTCTGTCTCACTGCAAAAATCAAAAAGGCATGTTTAGCAAGATTCATCTCCAATACGAGATTTAGTCTCAGATGTGACTGAAGAAATTGCTTACTGATTTGCATCAAGTTAAAAAAGTAACCAGGGTATAATAAAAATAAAAAATGTCCCATGGAGCATGGACAGGACCTAGCAACGCAACCAATTACAACAGTCTGGAGAATTAAATGCAGTATTTGTTTTTACACTGATTTTTACACCATGTGAACTGGTCAGATCCTATTTAGTATTTTTGGACGTGCTGACAGGTTTTCTTCAGATTATGCTCAACTGGATTTGATTTTAGTTTCTCCAGTACATGCATGGAGACCTGAGCTAATGCATCTCTCTCTTGTAGAATATAACTAATGCTGTATATGTAGACAAGCCCCCCTTTTTGCTTGTTAGGAAAAAATAGGGCTCATGCACTTAAATTTGTCATATCAGCTCTTAGATTGCTTGTACTTTGCTTAGTGTGCTTTTTTTTTTTTAACAGCGCTTTGTGAAACTCAGCCTTTTTATGTTGTATTGTAAACTACTAATTTTACATTTTTCAGCTTTCATTCACTTGGACATGTGTTTCCTTCTCATTGCTTTTCATGTTTACCAGCACTAAGAATCTAGAATGTACTACAACATTATGCACTAATTTATGACTGTTTTAAGATTAAACCTCATACGTTAGAGATCATGCTAATTGGAAGCATATTTCAAACTGTAAATTTTTTTTTTAACTTTGATTTGTGTTGATTTGTATAGAACTTGTTTACAATTTATTTCATGTAGACAGTTTCTGGGCTGACTTTTGCATACGTTTGTCATTTTTTCCACCTTCAATGCAGTGTATTGAGACTGTTCACGTGTTGCAAAAACACCAATAATAGACCTTTTTCATTTTTTCTTTGTAGTTGAATGATTGACTGATTTCATTCTTCAAAGTGTCATTGGTAGGTCTGATTTCTTTCAGGTATTATTCTTAAACAGTATGGTGCTGTACCAAAGCCTTATGTAAAAATATTGTTCTACTGTATTGTTTCACTCCTCTGCCACTGCTGTTAAGACAAGTGAACATTCTTCAAGAAAATTGGGACATGTTGCTAGCCAAACTGACTGATACCACTATATAATGCAGTGTGCCTCGAATTCCTCGTCCTTGAACAATACTGCTCAGTATAGGCAGGGACTTTTGAAAAATTTTCACATGCCCAGTAAAACAGTAAGATTTGGTGCCTGGTGTGTCTTCTTCATGTCTGCTGCTAGGAATAAATGTTAATGGTGTCTCATATCTGTATAACATTATCTGAATCATGTTGTGTATCTCCACAGCTTAACTCTTTTGGACATTAAGAGCAGAACCTAAAAGGGATTTTTCTGAATGGCGTTATCTGACAATAAGGGAAATGTCCCACTAATTCATTAATTTCCTCCTCAAGATCATTCAGTCATGTTCTAACCTGAATCACATTATATCCATAAGAAAGCATTTGCCAAGATCTGCTTTCAGAAACAAGTCACATAAGGGTTGTGTTTAGGCTGCAATGTTCGTAAGCTGTCTCAGATGGTCCAATTGAGCTAAAATAAAGTGGAGCAGTTTAAATAGCATTGTTTACATCACCAGATGCCCAGATATGCACATTTTAGCAGGTTAAGTTGTCATTTTCCAATGCTTCGTTCCATCTAATAACTCTCTAAAATTTTTGTATTTTGATATAATAAAATACATGAGAGTGTACTTGGGTGTCTGTGACTGAGTTTTTTTTTTGGATTTGTTCACTTTCTGTGTGCCAAAACTAGCATAAAAGTAAACTTCCACTCTGTGACTGCAAGATGTTGGTATTCAGCTAGTTTTCTGGCACCTTTATGCTATTAATGATATCAACAGGGCAGCTACAGGACAGTGGTTAGCACTGTCATCTCATAGCATGAAGGCTCTGGGTCCGAACCTGATGATTGACTGGGGCCTTTCTGTGTGGAATTTGCATGTTCTCCCCATGCTTGAGTGGGTTTAAACATTCAGATTAGTTAACTGGCTACTCTATATTGCTCATAGATCTGAATGTGAATGGTTGATATCTCTGTGTTGGTTCTGCAATAGATTGGTGACCTGCCCAGGGTGGGTGCTTTTCTCCTGAAGTCAGCTGAGATTGGCTCCAGCTTAAGTATATTGTCCTGTTAAATATTTATATTTAAATACTAAAACTGTATTACATTGTACATTGTTCAAAAAAAGCCAAGGAAAGTCTCTCAGAGAGGCTTTTTAAGAAGCTGCATTGAGTTGTTTTTTGTGGTTGTTGTTTTGGTGTTATTTTTTTGTTGTTGTGTTGACACAACCTTTTTCTGTTTATCAGTGTCATTTACTATGTTATAACTGTAAAAAGTAATAAGGTTTTAAGTCTTTATATACTACAGACTATATCTTTGAGAAGAGATTATATCTAAAATATATTAGCATTCGTTGAAATATAGCTGAAAAGCAATCTATACATATACTCTAACAGTGATGGCAGGTCATGATATTAAATGGGAGGGCTAAAATCTGTTATTTGTCAATAGATCTTTTAGCAATGCAACTTGGGGAGAAAAAGATGATCGATTAAATAATCCATCTTATTTGTATTCATAACTGTACCAGCTCATCGACATGGCCTGAAAAATATCAGCCCCACTGCAAGCGTGTTATTGCTGTTCTGTATTCATCCAAAATCATCCATCTTAATTATAGTAAAACTGTAAACCATTTAAAACAGACAATAATCTGACACAGATGCCAATTAGGTTTAATATTGATGTCTTCTTATTTTTTAAATTCAGGGAGGCTTATTCCTCTTAGCCCATTTATACCAGCTGCCACTGGATATCAATATCAAATAATCAAATTAATTATAATAAAAATACATAATAAGAAGACATACTTAGTAAAAAAAGAAGTGATTCAGATATAACACTATGCTTTTTCTATGTTCTATTTATTTATGTTTATGGAGACATTTATTAATTTTTCTTTTTGGCAGAACTGGTCTATCATATCTATCAGCCCCTGAGTTCTCATCATTATTGTAGTTTTGTTTTGTTTTTTAAAATTGTAAATGTAAAAAAAAAAAAAACAATCATGCAGGCATCTTTTCATATCTATTCAGTTCCCCAAGCACCAAAAGGTGTGTAGGAAACCTATGGTAATTATATGTTTTCTTATTCTTATCATTGGTTGTATGTATGTATTATTATTAGTAGGGGGCCAAGCACTGAAGGTGCATGTTTCTGCTTATTTTTTTTATTATTATTATTATTAGTAGTAGTAGTAGTAGTAGTAGTACTATGAGTCTACAGCAATTTTGGTGCTTAAGCCCTCTAGTGCCACCAATAGGACAAAGTTGGGCATATGCTTACAATAAAAATTCCATAACTGAATGACATAGAAATACAATTCCACTTTCCTCTCGATGGACACCATGATGTTAATTTCTGCCATAGTGGATTATCTGCCATTTTGAATTTTTCCAAAAGCAGTTTTTTCTCTTCTTCTCCTAGAAATTTTGTCCAATCATGACCACATTTGGCATTCAGCATTGTGAGACTAGCCAGAAAAAAGTTGTTTCTCTGTTGTCCCTTGGGACCTATAAAGTGTTGTCTTATCTTTCTTGATTTGGGACAGTTCATGCATATAGGACACACAAACAAATTTGATTGTGAAGCAAGCAACAAGAAGTGAGGACATATCAGTAACCGTGTGACACATTTTGACCAAACTTGGTATCTCAGTCAAGGGCCTCAAGTGGATGGTGAGTGCAAATGTTGATAATATAGTGGATGGATGGTGAGTGCAGGTGTTCCTAATAAATGGACAGTGAGTGCAGGTGTATTTCTATCGGACCAAAAATGCATTGCTGCCAACAGGAGAAAAATGTACAGACAAAAAGCAAGTAAAAGACAAGTTCGGGTAATAGCTGATTTCATGTATGTGCTAGGCGAGTTTTCCTGAGGTGTTATATTAATATGCCCCACCTTTTGGTGCCTTTAAACAAAACTTCAGACACAAATATGATTATTTGTTGATCATACGGACTCATAAGCACCACACTTACCAACAGCTCAAGAGGACACCATCATGCAAACATCATCAATGATGATTCTTCAGATTCTTCTAGGTACATGCTAATATGCCTGTTGTGTCAAATACATTATACTGATGTTAATACTCAGCTTTCCAGGATGGGACTTAAAAAACGTTAACTTTTTTATAAATAACTTCTGCAATGTTGTGCAAACCTGAAACATTTAACTCCAGGTGTACACATATTATTTAAACATCTTCCAAACTGTTTCAACATGTTGCTCTACTTGTAAGAATTAGAGTTGTTAAGTTAATTTAAAAAATCATAAAAGTTTAGATTCAGTAAAATTGAGAAAGTAAAGGTTTAGTAAAAGCAGTAGTTGTGTTTAAAAAATGCATAAATATATGTATAGTAAATCTCTAAGAATTGCTTATCTGTTGATAAAAGAGCCGACAGATGTGCTGTAAAGGCAAAAGTAAATTATTGCAAAAATACATGTCGAAGTTAGAATAACTCCTTTACACACAGGACAACAATATGGAAATTACTTCTATAGAGATACTCACTAGTCAAAGCTGAATCATGAGCTTCCTTCAGTTGGTAGACTCTCCTTGTAAATGATTTTAGACTTCAACAAAAATCAACACTATATATTATAGTGATGAGAAAAAAATAATTAGACCTTTTGCCTGAAATAGCAGACTACATCTAGGGTTTGATCATGATTTCATTTTTTTTTTAAATAAGTGAATTACAATGTCACTTTTTTTATCTGTGGTTCCTTGTTTTGTCACAACACATTAATGAGAGGTTTCAAGTAATTAATAACTTCTTTCCAAAACACCTCACCTCAAATAATCTTTTATTCCAGATGACAAGGGGTGTCAGGATTAATCAAGATTTTGATTTTATAAGCAGAGATCAACTCCAAGGCTATGTGGGACCGTGGGCGGTGAGGGGTGGGTAATGGCAGGAGCTTACCAGTAGTAGGGGTGCATAGTACCTTTGCTTGTGCAAAGACTGGGCATGAAGATACAAATCTTCGTACATACGTCCGCATGTTATGCTACCAGAACCTGGGGATTTTTGGTGCGGGGATGTGCTGCCAATTTCCCTGTCTATGTGCCAAATGATGGCATTCACAAAGCATGACGGGGTAGGATTGGTGCTGTGTCTAGCTGAGGCTCTCCAACTAGGTGTGAGTGGGACAAGGAATCAGCTTACATATTTTTGTATCCAAGGTGGTAAGACAGGGTGAAGTTGAAGTGAAGAAAAGTTCCCACGTGGCTTGGCGGGGGTTTAAGCGTTTGGCGGAACAATGGTACTCCAGATTTTTATGATATGTCGGGAGAGTAAATGTGTATGCTGCCGCCTCTAACCAGTTTCTCCATTCTTCCAGAGTGAGTTTGGCAGCCAACAGCTCCCTATTACCTTTGTCATAGTTCCTTTCTTTTGGAGAGAGTTTCCAGGAAAAGAGTTACCGGGTGCAACTTGGGTTTCTCCCCAAAACGTTGTAACAAGGCTGCCCCCACTCCATTCTCTGAAGCATCCACTTGCACCACAAAGGCTCTGGCGGGATCCAGATGATGCAGTATCAGTGCTGTAGTGAATATATGAGTTTGCAGAATGGCTCATCTGCTGAGAGGATCCAGTGTAGTTTCTTTGTACCTGCCCTGAGGAGTGAAGTGAGTGGGGACACAATGGAGCTGAAGTTCCTAATGAATTGTCTGTAAAAATTTGTGGATCCCAGGAAGTGTTGGATATCATTTATCTTTACTATCATCCATTTGTATGCCATTTGGTCTGATTACGTATTCCAAAAATTAAATAGTGTAAACATGGAACAAATATTTCTCTTCTTTGATGTACAACTAGTGCTTAATGAGTCATGACAGTACTGCCTTAAAATGAAATGTAACTTATGAGATTCACGGAGTAGATAAGGATATCATCAATACAGACAATCATGAATTTCCCCATTAATGAAGCATTGGAAGACCAAGGGGGTGCTAGAGAGTCCATACAGCATGACTGTGTATTTGTTGTGGTCTGAGGGGGTGCTGAAAGCTGTTTTCCATTCAACCACTTCCAGATAGGGGTTCGGTGCAATGTGATGGTTCCCGTGCAGGAGGAATCCATGGCACTTTGCTGGATCTCTGGAGAATTTGTCAGGGAGAGAGACTGGGTGATGTGCCATAGGACTAAGACGACTAGGAGCTGTAGCTCTCCGTAAAGTGAGTTGAGTGAGAGCTGCGGTGAGTTGTTGGACCTGGGTACTCATCTCTTGTAGCCATTGCTCCTGAGTTGCAAGATGACACCCTTGAGCAGGCAGGGCTTCTCAAAGATTTCCTGGATCCTCCTGCTGTGAATTGTAGTCCATGTCTGCGTGTCTGCTATGTTTGTATGCAGTGATGGCTGTAAGGAAGTGGAATTTGTGGCTGGCTGGTTTCTTGCCTGCTTTTTGGATTTTGTCTCTGCCTGCTGATTTGGTACCTCTGCCTATGTGTTTAATAAAGAAATTGAACTGCAATTACATTCTGTCCTCGTTTGCCTAGCTTAACAGAATGCAGCAAAATGCTTGGCCATTTGAATGCAGCAGATTCAGAGAATCTCTGAGGCTCCCTTACAGCCTGAGGAAGACACCTTGGAGACCAGGAGAAACACCGGCATGAAATGGCAGGTTGTTGAATATGCCCTTGAGTTTTGCATGCTTGCAGCAGAGAGTAGCAGTTTTCCGTCAGGGGCTCAATACTGATGTCATCAATGAACTGGCCTGCCAGGATGATGAGACTTCTCTGGACATTCTTATAGATCTCACTATCTGTCTAGACAAGCTGCTGCTTGATTGCTGGCCGAGAAGGTTACCACCTAAACTCCCATCCCCTGTAAGCATGCAATTTGAACTCATGCAGTTGGGCAATGCATGATTGACTCCAGCTGAACATAAAAGAAGAAGGAGTGAAGGACTGTGCTTCTACTGTGGGAGTGCCAAGAATGTCACTGCAGTGTACTGAGAGGAAAGTCTGTTCTCTTCAGCGCACCACCACAGAGGCTAGTGCATCTTCCAAGCCCCCTGTAGTGAATATAAATTAATTTGTCTCCATTCCTGCACTTATTCTTCATTCCTTTACTTCCAAGGACCATGCCTCCACACTGCCAGAGCTATCCACTGTCACTCACTGAGAAAAGGGCCATGGAGGCATACATAAGTTCAAGAGGCACTGCATCAAAGATGTATAGTCCCTTCCACCTCACCAGCCTGCGCAGGATTCATTTAATGGAGAAAAAGGGGGAAGACTTCATCCTTGCATCAACTACAGAGGTTTAATCTAAATCACAGTAAAGTACCCAGTTACCTCTCGCCTTGGAACAACCTTTCTCAGCCCACATGTTCTCTGAGCTCAATCTACGCAGTGCATATAACCTCATTCACATCCGCAAGGGAGATGAGTGGAAGACAGCTTTTAGCACCAATTCTGGCCACTATCAGTAACCGGTTATGTCATATGGATTATCTTGCCCTGTGTTCCAGTGGTTCATAAATGATGTACTGATGATGTACTGGGGGACTTGCTGGGGAAAAGTGTCATCGCCTACATTGATAACATTCTAATCTGCTCCCCATCCTTGGAAAGTCATGTCATCTTTTTTATGTCATCTTAAGTGAAATGTGTCTTATTCAAGCTCAAAGAGAACCAGCTCTACATCAATGGTGAACAAGTTCCATGTAACTACTGTATCTTTCCTGTACATAATCAATCAGGAAGGCATTGTCATGGACTGCACCAAGGTTGGCCCACTCCTCACACCATTAAGGACCTACAAAGTTTACTTGGATTTGCAAACCTCCACAGGAGGTTCATCTGGGTTTCAGCATGGTGGCTGCTCCTCTCGCATTGCTGTAGCAGAAAGGTTCAAAAAAGCTTTCACGGAATGAGTTAGCTGAAGAGGTCTTCAACAGACTCAAGGTACTGCCAAACACCTTAATCCAAGCATGCTAGGCTCTATTCTTCACCTGCTTCAATTTGTCCCTCTCTTACCATCCAGTTTCAAAGAATACCAAGGCTGATGCTCTGTCCTGTATGCATCCAGAACCCACCTTAACATCAGATCAAGAGACCATTCTACCTTCCTCATGCTTCGTTAATGCCATCACATGGGACTTTGACAGGGAGTTGGACAACACACTCTCCTATCATGTTCCAACTGGATGTCCACCCAGCAGCACATTCATTCCCTCATGTCTCAGAGGAAGGTTAATCACCTGGGCTCACACAAACTCCTCCGTGAAAGGTACTCTTGGGCCAATAGGGTTTCAGACATTAACACATATGTTACTTCATGTTCAGCCTGTCCCCAAGCCAAGGTCCCCCATACATTCCCATCTGGTAAACTTATGCCTCTGCCCACACCTCAACACCCTTGGTCTCACATTGCACTAGACTTTGTCACTGACCTGCCTGGATCCTCTCGGAAGACTATGATCCTGGTCATTACAGATCGCTTTTGCTGCTCTTCGAGGCTCATCCCTTTGCCTGCATTCCTAGCAGAACTTATGTTCAATCACGTGTTTTGGTATTTTGGGATTCCAGAAGACATGGTCAGTGATCGTGGCCAGCAGTTTACCTCATGAGTATGCACCTGCACCTGACACCAGCACATGACTCACATTCTCCCACACAGCTCTCTTTCTACAGTCTCTCTTTATTTTTCTTCAAGCTGTCTTTCTTTTTCTACAAGCACACTGTCTCTTTCTCCAAGCTTTCTCTCTATTTCTCGAAGCCCTCTCTCTCCTTCTCCAATTTCTCTCTTCATTCCAGACATGTCTAGTCACCTCTGTTGTCTTTGCTTGTTCCTCAAAGTATTTGATGGAAGCCTGGAGCATAGTGATGTTTTACGGAAGAACAGCATTCTTCTTCTCTCCTCTTTTGTCTGAGCCTTGGCTTGATCCAGATTGTCAATCTTTGCCAGTAAATGCTCAGTTACAGCAGGTTGAGTGCTTTCTTTCTCCTTAAGCTCCTTCTTAATTTCTCTTGCATCTCCCTCAATTTCTTCACTTAGATTATTCTGCTCATCTGTCTGAGCTCTTCTTATCTTTCTTCTATTTCCTTCTCAAGGTATTCTCAATCTTCTTGTTCAGCTCTTCCTTTTCCTCTCACATTTCCAGAATGCTGTCTTTCTCTTGTAGCTTGCTGGACTTCTCTCTCTCCATCTCTCATTTTTGTCTGTCTAGCTCTAAGAATTTCTTCTTCTCTTTCCCCAGCCCAGCCTCTTCTCCATCCTGTTGCTCTCTATCAAAAGCAAACGTGGTTACTGCATGCCCTCTCTTTCTCTCTGTCATGTCTCTCTCTTCATTTATCTGAGCCTGGGCTTGTTTCAGATTTGTAACCCTTCTCATTAAATAACTCAAGAGCATCAGTTGAGCTCTTTCTTTCTCCTCCTATTCCTTCTCAAGTACTGCCATAGTTTTCTGCATTTCTTCATGGAGAATATTAACCTATTCTGGATGGAGACATCCATCTGAGAATTTCCCGTCTCTGCTTATCCATCTCAAGCTCAACATGATGTTGGCCATCTCTTCCTTTTCCTCTTACATTTTTTCAGCATGTTCTCTTTCTCCAGCAGCTTCTGATGGATGCAGCAGGCCTCCCTTTCTGTTTTTTCTCTCTCCAAGTCAGTGCATTTCTGCCCCTCATTCTCTGACTCAGCCTGCTGTTGTTCTCCTTCTGAATCCAGCTGCCCTGCCATCACCATAAACTCTGATTTCCATTCTTGTTTACTCTCCTATGTCAATCTTTTTCTTACATTCCTCCCCCTCTCTTGGTACATTGTCCTCTGTGCATTTCTGCACATTGAGGGGCAGTTTCCCAGACAGGGTTTAAATTAAGGAGTAGGCCTTAATCTAGAATAGTTAATCATGGCCTAATAATGGCATTCTGAAACAGATTAGTTACTGACTACTAACAGCTGGACTATGGAGTCCTGAACTAAAGTAAACAAAACTAATTTAAAACTACCTGTGCTAGTCTGAATTAGCTGGACTGAGGTTGCCTATAAATGGGCCCAGAAAAGCCTAAAGTTTTATGAAACTGGAGAAGCAAATTCAGGGAAACCAATGGCAGCAGAAAAGAGACTGTGAAAAACTTTACTGAACATGAGAAAACTCTTTTTAAGCTTATAGTCTCAAGACACCCCATCACAGAAAATAAACAGCACACATCTGCTGAGGAATAAAAGAAAAGGAATGCCTGGAAATCTTATTTGTTGGGTCCAAGTATGGTGTAAACAAAAAATTCTTCTGAGCTTGTCACCAAGAAAGATTCCATTATGATCTCTTCTTTTAAATTAAGTATACAGAGATGAGTTGGAAAATCAGGCAATCATGAGCACCTGTCCAATGTGCAACAATGTTTGAAAATTGTAACTGGGGGTGAATACGCCTTGGACATTAATGGAAAACCAGTTCTTGGGGTCCTCAGCATCGGGAGTAGAGGGATGTTTTATAGGAATAAGGGTTCTGTCTATGTATCTTAAGATTCCTGGGCAGTTCCCATATTCATGGAACTGTACCTTGTAAATAGCTAGGCTTGGAGAATCAGGGAAGTTTATATAATGTCCTTAATTCACAAATGGCCCTGCGTACTTTGTGAATGACTTCACATACTGTTGGTTCACGGAAAAAATCTCCACTGCATTTACTTTATGCATTCAAAAACTATCTTGAAAACTAACATCAAAATGTTGCAGTGGGTCACTTCTGTCAGCAAGAACTTGTCCAGTGGGTGGTACTCATTAATTGACTCATTGACATAATCCAAGTAATTCATGTGTCTTCTTTGACAAATGAAATTAATAATAAATGTCCGCACTTGTTAAGTAACCCACAACCCGACAGCTCTTACGTCCTTCCCGATGGAAGACGCCGCGAATTTCGTGCATTTTAGACAACATTGTAGCGCCATTTCCGGCTAAATCTGAGCCAGGTTGTTCTAATGGGCTACAAAGAGCTGCAGCTCCGGGCCTCAGCCACTAGGTGGCCTCAGAGACTGAGAGAGAGCCGCCATGTTGCGGTGGTATTCAGCGCTAAAGAAAAACACTCGACACTTTATATGTCTCGTTTTATTTCGAACATGCTAAAAAGAAAAATAGGCTACATGTATTTTACATATAATATATATGTACAAGTATAATAAATATACATGTTTAAATACATATACGTACATTTAATAGCTATACATCTAAATACATAAAAACAAACAAAACTATCAATAAATACACATATAAATATTACATGCCTGAAAAGGAGTGGGAAGAAGTATATCACTTAACTTTTCTCTACTTATTGTACACGATGCTTATCATGAGTAGTCAAACTCTCCGCCCAGCTTCCCATCATACACAGCTTAAATATGTAAATATGTCAAGGTACATCTTCATTGTGCATTCATAATCGATGTACATTTCCCACAAATACCAACACTTCCCAAAAGAAACAGGAAACATCATCATCATCATCATAATCATCATCATCTGCGAGTGTTACCTCTTTGAAGCCCCTCCCACATCCTATTAAACTGTTTAATAGGCTTTTTTTTTATTTTTACTTTAAACACAAAGTCCTGCAGTTTTACACTGTGATTGAGTAATGCAGAAATAAATGTTTTATTTGTATGACTCCCAAGTGCAATTAATGCAGCTTCTTGCAAATAAATAAATAAATAAATAAAAATTAATAGGACAGAGGAGTATCTCTTAATGACATTCATTATTACATACTGTATAATATATAAATAATAATATAAAACATTATATATAATTTATCATTATAACACTATATTATTACTATAATATAATACTCTGCTAATAACATTATAATATAATATTGTAGATGACACTGTACCTGCCTCACAGCAAGGAGGTTCTGGGTTCAAAACTGATGGCCGATTTGGGCCTTTCTATGCAGAGTTTGCATGTTCTTCCTGTGCCTGCATGGGTTTCTTCTGGGTGCTCCTGTTTCCTCCCACAAAGACATGCAGATTAGGTCAACTGGCTACTCTAAATTGCCCATAGGTGTGCATGTGAGTTATAATGGTTATCTGTCTCTCTATGTTAGCCCTTTGATAGACTGGTGACATGCCAAGGGTTTCCAGCCATGCTTCTCACCTGAAGTCAGCTGGGATTGGCTCCAGCTCACCTCCAGCCTACAATGGATAAGCGGTATAGAAAATGAATATTGAATATTGTATTCATCAAGTTCGATGTGTATTTTTATGATGACAGCTGACATTATTCTGTTCTATAATCCAAATTAAGTCTACTGGATAAAGTATAACTTATTCATGAAACAATACAAAGTTTTCTCTTTTTTCCCCCTCATTTATTGTAGGAAATATCCCAGCCAGCATGAGACAGGGGCCTTGATGGGGTTGTTTCAGTATACTATGTCAGAGATTTAACCTCTTCTCTCTCTGCAGTATTTCAGAAGCTGATTAATCTGATTTAAATATGTTCATTCATATTACATCCATCACTATAAACTACACTGAGTACATATAATTTACAATGATTAGTTTTTAATTGATTTTAATGTCCTCAAATCAGAATAACAGCCACATTAAAAAAAAACTTCTTATGATAACTAATCCACAAATACTGAACATAAACATGCATATTCACAAAAATTAAAAATAGGATTTAGTTTTTTAGTCTGTGACTGGGGTCCAGGTGTGCATTAAATGGTTGCTATATGGGTTCTACCAAGGGCCTAGGTCTTTTGTTATTTTATATTTATTTAGTATAATGAGTGTATTAATTTTTAAAGTAATACTTCTGGAAATAACTTAATTATTTGTTTGTTTTTTTTAATGTCAGAGCCAGGCTCAGATTTAAGTTTTAACTTTAAAAATAAAGATAAATGTGAAATAATAGCTGAGGAGCTGAGTGAGTGTTTCCCTCTCCCTCTAACTGAGTGGAGGAGCATCAGTTCACAGCTCGAGACCAACTGGATCACTACTGTATGTTAATAAGTTAAATAACATTTTAATCTTTGTGTATGGTTAAATTTCTATAGTGTAGTACAAATTAAAATGTTTAAAAAGGAATGCAGTTAAGGATAGCCTTAATACTAAATATACCAATAAAGAATTGGCAGTCCTGGAAATGATTGTGAACACAATGTAACTGAAGCATGTTTCCCATTTAAATTGTGCCTTTTTGATTTGATTGGAGTACGTAGAAACTTTCAATCTGTAATACATGTCTGATTAACTGGGGTACAAATATGAGGTGACGGGGAAAGATAAGAGAACACACAAACCAAATGACGGAGAAGTGTGTTGACCTTCATAAATCAGGGAATGGTTATAAAAAATAGCCAACTGACTGAAAATGCCAATTTCTACTTTTATTGCAATAATAAAAAGTGAACATCAACTGGTACTGTTGCAAAATTGCCTGGAAGAGGGTCCAAGTATATATATGCCCCATGTACTTTGAGGAGGATTCTAAAAGGAAAAAAATCCCCAAGGATCTCTGTTGGTGGATTAAAAGAATAAAGTAAACTCTTGGGGTTACCAAGTCATCAAAACCACTATCAGACATCACTTCCATTCCAGCAGATTATTTGGAACATATGCCTGAAAAAAAAAAAAAAACTTATCTTAACCACAAACCTAAAACTTGTGAGTTTGTGAAAGGCTACTACAAATTTGACTGCAAATGTGTTTTATGGTCTGATGAAAAAAGAAATGGAGCATTTTGGCAATAAACACTCCAGGAGGGTTTGGTGTAAAAAGAAAGCTGGCTATAATGAAATAAACTTATCACAACTGTAAAATATGGTGGAGGTTCTGTGATGATGTGCGGCTGTTTTTCCTCCATGTTAGGATACATGGTGTCATGGACTCCATGAAATACCAGGACATTTTAAATAAAAATCTGGCTACTTCTGCCAGGAAAGAAAATCTGGGTTTCTATTGGCTCTTCCAGCAGAACAATGATCCGAAGCATATGTTCAAATCAACACAAAAATGGTTAACTGTCCACAGAATCAAGCTTCTGCCATGGCCATCTCAGTCCCCTGACCTGAACCTCATTGAAAACCTGTAGGGTGAGCTTAAGAGGAGAGTGCACAAGAGAGAGCCTAGGAACCTGGATGATCTGGAGAGATTCTGTAAAACGGAATGGTCTCAGATGCCCTTCTGTTTATTCTCCAAGCTTTAAAAAATGTTATAGGAGAAGACTCAATGGTGTTTTATTTTCAAAGGAATGATGTACAAATTATTAAATGCAGGCAAAACAATAACTATGGCACGTGTTTTGGTTGAAAATATTTACTTCTTGAGGAGGGATTTGTTTTTCTCTGAATAAATGTATTTCAATTAAAGGTAGGATTTTTTAAAAAACATTTTTCGGTGAGATGAAGCTACTTCACTATGTGAATTTTATATATATATATATATACACAAACCTTTTCGGGATGAGCATAATTACGGAGGGCACTGTATGTTATGATCATCTCTTCCATTCTTTTATAATCCAGTGGTTGTTTTTCTGAATCCGAGTACAATTCAAGAACTCTGGACAGAGCAGGCGCGCATGCGACAGTATAGGAGGGCAGGCAGATGCAGGAGATGACAGAATTCAGCACAGAATTAAAGCTTATCGCATGCCTTTTGTTGTTTTTTGGGAGGGAGGAAAATCTAATCTAATCACAATATAAAAAATTAGGCACCATCTGGAGCCCGTAACCAACCAGGACCTTCTCCACTACCTATCTTCTCAACGTCGCGCGTGCACTAGGACAAGCAGACAGAGAGAGGCTAGGTCATGACGTAACGCAAACCTGTTCCGACGTTACGGGCACGCGCCGCCTTCTGCGCACGTGCTATTGGGGAGCATCATCCATGTTTTCCACTCAGACACGCCCACAAGCGCGCGCACGAAACTCAGCGGCTCGGGCAACAGAGGGGAACTTTTCAGCGGGCTGTGATCGCGTGCGCCGATGTGAGCAGCTTAACGTTCTTGATTTGCATTTATTATAATAATAGTAATAATAATGACAGATATAAGCAGGAAGAAGAAACGACACGCTCTGTGATTCCCTCACGCAGTCAAGAAGACGTCCAGCGAGAATATGCCACCGCGCTCAGGTGAGTTGTTATTTAATAACTACATAATAAATAGTCATTCTTCGTCATTGTCGTTGAGAATGAATTTTTGCTTCTGTCGCTGGGGCTTTTTTCCACCAGGTGCAATTTCAGTCCTATTGACGTCCCAGTGGCATCCCATTAACTTCACATTACATCTCATAACCGGCTGTGAGTGAAGGCCTGGGGTGTTTCAGAGGACCACAGCTCTGGAAAAATATATCTTTTCCTTCTACTAACACACCCAGATAAGCCAGTTAAGATCATGGCAATTCAATGAGCTGAATTAGATGTGTTTAAGTGTAATTCTTCATTTATCTTCAGTAAATGCTTTATTCTGGGCTGCATTGTATTAGATCACTGTGACCCTGGATAGAACACACTCATTCACACCTAGGGTTAATTCCGGATCAATGGAATGTTTTTACATGGTGGAAAGAAACCAGGGTGCAGTGGTTAGCACTGTCGCCTCATCAGCAAGAAGGTCCTGGGTTCGATCCCTGGGTCACCCAGGGTGCCTTTCTGTGTGGAGTTTGCATGTTCTCCCCGTG
>JAQMYM010000003.1:15195112-15205590 GCA_030014255.1 Parauchenoglanis ngamensis
TCACGTCTCCGAGGCCTCGTCAAGCGGAAGAAGGAGAGAGAGACGGTTGCCGAGTCTGATAGAGATTGAACCTGAATTGAACTTAACACGTATAAAACAATTACTATGATTTAAAGGATAAATAATCTTCGCCAGACAAGGGTCATGTTTAATCTACCCTGATGGTGTAGCATGTCACAGTGAAATGTATCTGCGCGCGCAACAAAACCGACTCCTGTATACAGTAGCTGTTTACCTGTGCAGTCGATGGCTCGCGCTGAAACTCTGCACTCGTGTAATGTAACAGAAGCGCTCCGCTCCACCTCTCACCCTCTTCACATCTTTCTCCATTATTACACACAACTCTCTAAGTTTGCGATACAGTCACACACACCGCCAGATCCACTATAATAACAAAGCACAAGCAATTTAACGAATGTGGGGCGGGGCTTCGACTTTGTTTCGTTCTTTCTAAAGCGGCGTTTTCATTGGACCGCGCGACTGTGTCGTCATCATGCGGAAATCGAGCTCTGTTTTTCAGCGATTTCATTGGCTGCTGCAAACACCGCCTCTGAAAGCTGTAGCAAAAAATGATGCCTTCTTGTATGTATGAAGAGTGGGAAATTAGACAATTTTTTTCACTCTTCACTCATTAGGCCATGTCTAATTACAGAAATAAGCCATATCACTTACAGTCAGATAAATAATAGTGAAGTCCACAATACAGAAATGTGTCACAGTTACAGAGCTGAATGTGTACTGCTAATTTTAATCATATATTTTTATTCATGGTCATTCCTAACGTTATCTAATGTTATAATGTTATTATTAAAAAGGACTTGTTACTGACAGAGGCATCCCTATTGACACCAAGTTCAAATTGTACATTTCTATATTGCTTTGTATAGTTTTTCAAAGTTTGTTACAGTGTCATGTGCAGGTCGTCACAAGGATAGTAAGACAAACTGCACATAATTATTTACACCCTGTGCATTTCATATTGGGTTGATAAAAAATAAGCATACAGTATCAATCTGGTTCCTGTAGCTTAGCATCAAAGCTGAGGTCAAAGTCTTGTAGAAATGATGAAACACTAGAACAGGTTATATTATCATTAATGCAATTGCAACTTTCAAGTCCTATAAGAATAATTCAAGTTTTGGACATTGGGAGTTTGTAATGGCACAAGTTAGCTCCAAGACTAAGGCCAAGTCTTGAAGAGGTTCCCACATGAGCAGTTCTTTGGCTGATATCCCTAAATTTTGGATGCAGAATACCATCCATTTTATATACTGTAGCATTGTTCTAGATAAAAAAAATAAGGTTCAGAATATATAAATATGGGTGGCACGGTGGTGCAGTGGTTAGACTGTCACCTCACAGCAAGAAGGTCCTGGGTTCGATCCCCGGGTCACCCAGTATGCCTTTCTGAGCGGAGTTTGCATGTTCTCCCCGTGCATGCGTGGGTTTGCTCCGGTTTCCTCCCACAGTCCAAAGACTTGCAGATTAGGTCAACTGGCTACTCTAACTTGCCCATAGGTGTGGCTGTTTGTCTGTTTTGGCCCTGTGGTGGACTGGCGACCTGCCCAGGGTGTACCCCGCCTCTCGCCCAAAACGACTGCTGGGATTGGCTCCAGCTTCCCTGCGACCCAGACGGATAAAGCGGTATAGAAAATGGATGGATGGGATTATTTACTTGTCACAGAAAAGCAGTACAGAACCTATAATGATAGTGCTGCTTCCTATGCAATATATAATTCATTAGTTTGTGTCATAGCTCATTATGCAGGTCAATCTTCATTATGTTTGTTTTAATTTCTCTGAGCAAATCGTATCTTCTGATTTCGTGCTGTCACACAGTGCTGATTTCAGCTCTATTTTCTTCTCACGGTTCTGACATTTGCATAAACACAGACAAGCAAATGAACTTAAAACCTGTCCTTGAAACACCCATTGAAATGAGGGAACTCTTATGGGAAGGGAAAAAGACACACTGATGACATCTCTCACCAGTTCTCTAATGGACTGAGGGTTCGGTGACTGCTACTAGGATGTAGAGTAGGCCATTTTTTTGTGGAACTGAGAAGTCTGTTACTTCCCCTGTTCATCAGTCTTTCTTCTTGCTTTCTCAGCCACTTTCCCAGATGCTCACTGCCTACCTTTCTCGCCTCTCAACCATTGCTGACAACAAGCTCAACTGTGGGCCTGCCCTGACATGGATGGAGGTAAAGTGGCTCAGTCAATTATACTCTTCCTTTAATCCCTTTCTTATCCAGTACAGCGTTACAGATGTGCTTTGTGTTAAAGAGCTAAAGCAACTGCTCACACCCATCTTCTCGTGTAACATTAGTGAGTTGACAGGTACAAAGCACCTCTGTCCCTGAATAAACTCAGATTTCACGAACGTAATACGTCTGCCAGACTATTGTGAAGTGTGATTCTATTCAGACAGCAGTGTTTGGCAGAAATGTATTGTCTTCAGAATGACTTATTAAGCGATATGACAAATCTGGATGGAATATTTTGGTATCAAATTCTTTTGGTAGTTAGTATAGAGTTGCATGAACTTGACAGAAAATGATGTATCCTGTAACTGTGTGAGAACCCTTCACTAAGGTTCTTCACTAAGGTTAGTCACCACACTGACAGCACACAATGGAAACTTGTTCAAGTGCTCCTTTGTTGAGCAGCCTTTAATGGCTAGAACTAGAAATACCTGGCTTTTGTTCCTTTGAACTGCTGTGAACTTCTTTTGAATTCAGGATTACAATTGACATAAAGGTGATGTTCATTCCTGCCTACTTATTAAATATGTGTGGCAGCCTGGAAAAACTCTTCACATGGTGAAATCATGACATTTTCTACTGTATGAAGTTCTGGAAATTACAGTTTTTTTTCTGAATTAAAATATGTTTCCCTTTTGTAGGTATCTCAATCACAAGTAAAGTTCTAGTTCCAGTCTAATTCCACAGAAAGTCACCAACACAGAGAAAGCAACTTCTATGTATTTGTTTAATTTGTATTTCATTTGTATTATGCATTAAATATGTATTAAGCAAAATCCAAAAGTATTAAATATGACCAATAAAAAACAATATCCATCTTGACATAGACATAGCCTACAGCTATCGTTACACCTGCATTTCTGAAGCTGGCATCTTACCTACGTAATTTGATCTTTGCTAATCTTTGCTTTGCTAGTTCCAGGCAAATTTAGAAAGGTAATAAAACAATTTCTGCATTATTTTGGGGGACAAATATTTGTATGTAATGTATTATAGTGCCTGTGAGAAAGAAGCTTCATCAGGAAGTCGGTAAAAACAATGCACGTGCTCTTTTACTGGCCAACTCACACTTCTAGCACAAACAGAGGCTTGGTGGTTAGCCACAGAACTGGCTTGATGAGGAAAAAGAATGGGGAAAACAAAGGAACATAAAACAAACATAAAACCAACTGAACTCGTACCAGCAACACATTCCTCTGCTAACAAACACTAAATCTAACAAAACCAAGTCATTAAACATCATATTAACCAGTAGCCGTAGGATATCAGGGTATGCAAATTTGCACTCGTTCTGCAGAAGTACAGCAATGCTATGATATAGTTTCATTCATTCATCTTCTGTAACACATTTATCCTGGTCAGGGTCGTGGTGGTCGGGAGCCTATAGATGGGAGACGCACATAGCACACGTTTTGCACTCATTCACACCTTCGGGTAATTCAAAGTAGCCAATTTGCATACCTTTTATATTTTTAGAAAAGTTCACGCGAGTGATCACAGAAGAACACGCTAAGAAACTCCACACAGACAGTAGTCCGAGCTCAGGATCTGTGCTGATGGAACCGCTACCCACGGCCTCACCAAGACATCCAAATTTGGTCAAAATCCAATTTTTGGTCACTTTAGCCAGAACTTGGCAACAGCAATAGGTTCTGCCACATTGCCTTCCCCATATCCTGATTTAGATGGCAGAAGTGTCTGTATCTGTTCCTGCTCAACAAAGCTCAACAAAGTGGATTTGATTACTACATTTTCTCATTCTTCGGTCTGTATCTCTCCCCCTGTTTGTCTCACTCAGATTGATAATAAAGGAAACCGCCTGCTGGTCCATGATGAGTCCTCCATTAATGTTCCAGCTGTTGCTGCTGCTCATGTCATAAAGCGTTATATTGCCCAGGCTGCAGATGAGCTCTCCTTTGAGGTGACTTTTTTCAAAATGTTCAAGTTTTTGGGACTGCCTTTGAACATTTTTTCTTGCTTAACACATTGTGTCTTTTTGTGGTCTCAGGTTGGAGACATAGTTTCAGTCATTGACATGCCTCCAAAGGAAGACACTGGATGGTGGAGAGGAAAACATGGCTTTAAGGTGGGGTATATTGTGTAGAAGAACAATGTTTCATATTTATGCTAGCATTGAAATAAGGTTGGTTTGCTATTCTGAAACTCTGGATGTGTCTCTCGATATATATATATCAAGTCGATATATATCTTGACTATAGTCAAATTTATGGACTATTTCTCATTATAATAAAACCCATACCAGATTATATCACCTTTTTCACAAATTGTAAAAATTCTATTCGTGGGTGATTTTGATACATTCTAGAAATAAATGTTTGATTTTTACTAAAGAAATAATATGTATATAAATTTGTTGTAGCATAATTGTATAATAAGAAATATTAGATCAATTTAATTTAATTTTAAAATTAGATTAATTAATCTAATTTAAAAAATAACCTAATTTTCAATTGACAACAACTATCATTGCTGAAGTGCTCTGTTACCCTTTGTAGGTGGGATTTTTCCCTTCTGAGTGTGTGGAACTGATCAGTGAGAAAGTTACTCCAAATGTGACCGGATCACTGCCAAAACCAGGTATTTTTTTATTTGGAGATAAATTATAACCAATCCAGTCATTCTTACTGTTTTGTACAGGAAAGATAAACTTTGATGTTCTGATAGAACATTCATTCATTCATTTTCAGTAAACACTTTATCGTGGTCAGCATCACAGTTTGTCCAGAGCATATCCTGGAAACATTTGGGCATGAGGCAGGAATACATTGTAGATGGGACACCAATCACTTTTAAGGCTCCATCCACACATACTTCCTTACCCAGGGATAATTTAGCATAACCAATCAACAAAAAAACTTGAACAACTACCTACTGGTGTGGAGTAAAGCAGAGAACTTGGAGGAAACCCCCATGCGCCCAGTGAGAACATGTGAACCGTAACCCGAGCTCAGGGTCAAATTGAGGACTCTGGAGATGTGAGGCAGAAACACTATCAACACCACCATGCTGCTTTACAGAGCATTCAACAGTTCATTTGACCATAAAAAACTAAGTAAGCTTGTTGGGACAAAGCCATAGATGATTGGGTACCAATTCTAGCTAGCTATATATAAACACAACATGGGACAAAATAAATAGAGCAAAGATTAAATACACCGAATGTGAACAAATTAACCCTGACATCAGGCAGACACATCCAGAATGAGGCTCACCAACCAAACACCATTAGCAAACTGGCCAGCTAAGATTAGCTAACTATTAAAATAAAATACAGAACAATGATGAAGGAGATCATTCACACATGGTGAAGGGGACCAGGCATCACTTTAATTTCTAGTGACCCCTAGCTGGAGAGTGTAGTGAGTTTAGTTGGTTAACTGAGTTGGTTGAGTAAGTAAGTGAGGAACAAAATAAGTTGGCTTAAGTACATTAGTTGTAAGTTATTTAAACATATTAGTTACAGTAATATAGTTAAGTAAGAAAGTAGGTTTGTTGAGTAGTGGTAGGTATACACTTCAAAGATGGCATTTGTCACGGTCTTGCATCCGAAAGTAGCCTGTGACAAAACTGACAGTCTCTGAACTTTAGGATAACCATCTCACAATGTGACTGCTACTATGACCTATATGTTCTAACCAACCAATAGGAATGCAGCTTGAAATGACAATGATTATCAACGTGACACTGGTGCCAAACCCAAATGTTATGGCTTAGCTTCATTGTTTACTACTATAGCGGCGATGATGGATGATGAAGTAAATTGGTTGAGTGATTTACGAAATATTTTTTTATTTAGGGGTGGCACGATGCTGCAGTGGTTAGCACTGTCGCCTCACAGCAAGAAGGTTCTGGGTTTGAACCTGTTGGGCCTTTCTGTCTGACGTTTGCATGTTCTCCCTGCATGGATTTTCTCTGGGTGCTCTGGTTTCCTCCTACAGTCCAAAAATTCTCCAGATTAGATCAATTGGCTGCTCTAAATTGACCACAGCTGTGAATGTGAGTGTGAATGAATGATTGTCTCTGTGTTGCGATTGATTGGTGATCTGCCCAGGGTGTATCCTGTCTCTCACCCAAAGTGGGTTTGGGTTTAGGATTGGCTCCAGCTTTCCCCTCGACCTGCAATGGATGAGCTATCCAGATAATGGATTTGTTAGTTAATTAAATGAGCGAGTTAGTTAAGTAAGTAATTTCCTTCCTTCTGCATGATGATGTATGTCACATTGAATGAAAATGGAACCAAATCAGAACCAGCAGCTTTGACCTGGCTTTCCAGAGTGACTTTTTCACTATAATTTTATTAGCTACTAAAAAGTTACATATATCAGCTTTAATGATCTCTCTTTATGTGTTATTTAACATGCCGCATTTAAATCTTTAATCACCACATATATCTTCAGATAGTCCCGCACATGTGTTGTAATATCTTTCAGTGTCTAATAAGCATGGGAAGCTCATCACATTCCTGCGTACCTTCATGAAGTCGAGGCCTCCTAAACAGAAGCTGAAGCAGAGAGGCATCCTGAGGGAGAGGGTGTTTGGCTGTGACCTGGGAGAGCACCTGCTCAATTCAGGTCATGATGGTGAGTACTCTAATTCTGAAATAAAGGCTGATTGCTATTCATGGTGTGCTTTTAAATTTCTTTTCCTTTCTGTATTTATCTGGTCTAGTCCCTCAAGTCATCAGGAGTTGCACTGAGTTTATTGAAAAGCATGGAGTCGTAGACGGCATTTACCGCTTGTCTGGGATTTCCTCTAACATTCAGAAACTACGGTAAGTGCGTGCTTTTCAATCATGGACACCTAAATCAATGACCTTCTTTGGGTTTTTTTTCCATTAGAATTTATCTGAGCCCTCACATCTATGTAAGGAATAACACACTTCAGCTGTTGTATCAAAAACAAATGCACACCACAGGGGTATGATGCAGTATGAGGTGCAAGTGGACTGCTGCTTGCATAAATGTTAGATGTCTACTAACATAAAACTTCAGCACAACATTGATTTTAAGAATGACTTTGTTAACATCTTAGCAAATATATTTAAGATATAAAAATAGTCAAGCTAGTATTTTCTTTGTACAAGAATATAGTAAACCAAATAAAAGATCATTAAAGATCATTTCTAGAAATTTCTTTATTCATTTCAAGCTTTATATTGTCTTATACTTTTGGCAGATAATTTAGCTTTTTTCTAGGAATGAATACTAAATATTAGCAAAATTATTTGCCAATAGAACAAGACTATTTCAAGCTTGCAATTAGTACAAAAATAGGCTTAATAAACTTTTGCTGTAATCTAAAAAAATACTAGCTAAATGTGACTATAATCATGGTTTTTCCACTTGCTAAGATATAATTTTTGCACTAGCTACTGTGAATGAGGTGTTACTATAGGAACAATTACATATTAGAAACTCATTCATATTAACCTATCGTTCATGTTACCGCCAGAACTACCTGTGCTCTTATAAGATATAATCCATGCCTTCTGACCAATCAGGTTTGGGCATTCAAGTGTGCTGTGGTGTAAGGCTTTTTAATTAACTGATGAGTTGCTTCTGTGAAAGTACGTACAATTTAAAAAAATAAATTAGTAGTGATTTGTTTAACCAGTGCTGAGAACTTTGATGGTTCAGGCAGTGGTGCCAATATATTAGAATACAGATCAAATAAGTATATATTAATAAAAGCTGCATCCTCTACTGTTTCCTTAGGCATGAGTTTGACTCGGAACATGTTCCAGACCTCACTAAGGACACGTACATCCAGGACATCCATTCTGTAGGGTCCCTGTGCAAGCTGTATTTCCGTGAGCTCCCGAACCCCCTGCTCACCTACCAGCTCTATGACAAATTCTCAGTAAGTGTAAAGAGATGCACATTTTAGATCATAGCCATCTAATAATAGTTCATTGCAAATGTTTTTATTTTTATTTTTTCTATTTTTGTGTATGTATTTTCATAGGAAGCCGTATCGGGAGCTACAGACGATGAAAGGCTGGTCAAAATCCATGACGTCATTCAGCAGTTGCCGCCTCCACACTACAGGTTTGTTTGGTGCAGAGCACACTCTTGTGACAAGAAGAAGTATTGCAGTCACCACTGTGTACGTGCATGCATGTGCAAAATAGATCTCATCAAGCAAACCTCTAGATGGTTTGATTTTAAAAGAGCCTGTTCTTTTTTTTTTTTTTTCAGAACCCTCGAGTTCCTTATGAGGCACTTGGCTAATATGGCGACCTTTAGTTGCATGACCAACATGCACTGCAAGAACTTGGCAATTGTTTGGGCTCCAAATCTCCTCAGGTGGTTTGCTTTTAGGCTGTTTCTATTAATAGATTTGAATTTGGAGCTTTTCTTAACATTATTTACTGCACTAGTTGACATAAACAAATTATGGACTTAAGCAATTTGCTGACAGGTGAAGTGAATAACCTTTATTATATCATTACAATGGCACCTGTCAAGGGGTGGGATATATTAAGCAGTCAGTTCTTATAATTAATGTGTTGGAAGCAGAAAAATGTGGTCACGCGTAAGGATCTACATGACCTTTGCAAGGGCCAAATTGTGATGGCTAGACGGCTGGCTCAGAGCATCTCCAAAACGGCAGGTCTTGTGGGATGTTCCTGGTATGCAGTGCTTAGTGCCTACCAAAAGTAGTCCAAGGAAGAGCGATCTGTGAACCAGCGACAGGGACATAGGTGCCCAAGGCTTATTGATGCGCATGGGGCACGAAGGCTAATCTGTCTGGTCCAATCCCACGGAAAGGCTACTGTAGCACAAATTGCTGAAAAAGTTAAAGCTGGCTATGATAGAAAGGTGACAAAATACACAGTGCATCACAGCTCAGCGCAGTGCCAAACCGGTCACAATGCCCATGCTGATATTGGTCCACCACCAAAAGAGCCTATAGTGAGCACATGAGCATCAGAACTGGACCACAGAGCAATGGAATAAAGTGGCCTGGTCTGATGAATCACGTTTTCTTTTACATCATGTGGAGATGACACCAGGATGTACTATGGGAAGAAGCCAAGCCAACAGAGGCAGTGTGATGCTCTGAGCAATGTTCTACTGGGAAACCTTGGGTTCTAGTATTCATGTGGATGTTACTTTGATATGTACCACCTTCCTAAACATTGTTGCAGACCAAGTACACCCCTTCATGGCAATGGTATACCCTAATGGCAGTGGCATCTTTCAGCAGGATAATGCACCCTGCCATGCTGCAAAAATTGTTCAGGAATGGTTTGAGGAACATTACAAAGAATTCAACGTGTTGACTTCCAAATTCCAAAGATCTCAGTCCAGTCGAGCATCTGTGGGGTGCACTAAACAAACAAGTCTACAAGTCCAATTCATGGAGGCCCCACCTTGCAATTTACAGTACTTAAAGGATCTGCTGCTGACGTCTTGGTGCCAGATACCACAGCACACCTTCGGAGGTCTTGTGGAGTCCATGCTTCAATGGGTTAGAGCTGTTTTGGCAATAAAAGGGGGACTTGCACAATATTAGGCAGGTGGTTTTAATGTTATGTCGGATCAGTGTAAGTTTTAGTTTATACTGGTCACCATGGCCTATCAATTTGCTCATTTTGCTCATTAATTTTTTAAAGCAGTTAATTTAAGCATTATTTATTTTATAAAGTAATTTGTTCTATAAAAAATAAACACGTTGGACTGTGTTTTTGTAAAAAGAAACCCAAAAAAACAGGGTGTTATGATGTGGCCCCATGTGAATCAGAGTTACTCTTACCACCTCAACACTGATTATAGTAACATTTAATGTTGTGGAACATCTGCTAAACAAATTCCTCTTATCGCTTGCATTATAGAAGCTATAAAGAGTCATCCATTCACCAGTCTCCTTGTTTTTCCTCTCTTGTGAAGTTAACCAAAATGTGGTTACTGAGAAACCACAAAGACCTCTGTGCTGAAGACTTTGCTGTGTTGGAAAACTTTTTTACTCCTGACTGTTACAAAGCACTGAAGACTCTTTCCTTACATATGGTTTTACAAACATTACAAACATTTACATATGGTTTTTAATACATTTATGAGGAGTGTCCACAACCTTTGCAGCTGATACTACTATGAGAGCTGCTGTTATAGAAAACTAATCAATAATTTCTGATCAATCCGAATTGAGAATTCTACAGAACTGAATTATATAATAAGATATTTAGTAATA
>JAQMYM010000003.1:15205690-15218535 GCA_030014255.1 Parauchenoglanis ngamensis
TTTAAAAAAAGTGTGAAATTTGGAAGCACACAATTGTAGAGGATGTTTTTGTCTACTGTAGCATTACAATTTTCCTTCACTGGAGCTAACTTAGGGTTAGACATGTTTCAGCATGACAGTGCCCCTGTGCACAAAGCGAAGGCTATGAAGACATGTTTGCCAAGATTAGAGTGGAAGAACTCAAGTGTCTTGCACTGAGCCCTGACCTCAACCCCACTTAACACATTGGGATGAATTAGAATGATTTACTACACTGCTCTCTCCAGACACCAGTATTGGATTGAGCTAGCCACAAAAAAATTGTTAGTTTTGTAAGTTACAAAATTACTCCCTGTTCAAATGGTATAATTATGGGTATCTGGTGTACAATAAATAATATTTTATATTCTCATAGAAAGAAGGCCCAGACAAAGGTAAAAAAATCTCCTGTGGCAAGCTGGCGTTCATTCTTCAATATGGCAAAATCCTCTAACACATCCAAGCGCAAGCTGCACCGTCATCCCAGTGAGCCCAATAACATGAAGATCTCACAGGCACTTCAAGGTAGAGCTTTTCCTGTACACAGTTCACTATTCGATACCCATTTCAATACTTTGGGTTAGAGATAGGTAAACTACAGCCTACCTCTTTTTGCTTCTTTCTTATGTGTAAATCAATTCATGTATAGTCCATTATTCTTTTAGTATCATGTGCTCAGCCAGTTACAGATGCTAGAGAATTAGTGTATTAAAAGCAATTTCCCTGACACTGTGATAGATCCTATCTAAAGTTAATAGTGAATACAGATGGTTTAACAAAAAGTGGAATGCAAAATATTTCTTTTACAGACTTAAGAACATGTATATGTGTTAACTATATGGAAGGTGTTCAGAGAATACAGTCTCAGTTGCCATTTTACTACCAAACATAGTCACTATGGGAGCATATGGTTATGTGAGGTGTGAGCCAGAGATTATAAGATTATCATGCGGAAGAGAGTCTGTCTATTGAGGGAATTGGTGAAGATTCATGAGTTGACGACATTGTCTGAGCTAATAGTAACTGATATTTTCTCAGTTTCACAGCTCACTTTAATTAAAAACCTATTTGGGAGGGAATAGCTCTCTTTAGTGTAATTGTTAATGCTGTTCTAGTAAACATGTAATGAATTTGAAACGCACATAGGGCCTAGTCTGTCCACAAGAACAGCGTGAAGTGGTTCAATATACTATTTTGGAATTTTCTGTGACTCTTTGGCTAAAATGTTTATCCAGTAATGCTTTAGGTTCATAGTAAGTGTAATGCATTGAGTGGATCTGGAATGATCTGACAGAGCCTAGTTTTGTTTTTGACAGAGCCTTGGTTTGTTTTTCCAGGTGGTAGAGGAGATACTGGAACATTACGATCATCTAAAAGTGAGGAATCTCTATCGTCAAATAATCTTGAGGGTAAAGTGCTATTTCATTTAGTTCAATTTTTTTATCTGTAATGTGTTTGACATTTAATGTCTGTTCTATATCAAGTAAACGAACATGATGCCTGCTTTAGGTGGATCAGCAATGTATCAGGCACGCAGGCCCCGCTCTACTAGTGTTGCCTTGTCCACTTCCTTCAACGAAGAGCTGCTGAACAAGCGAGTTCAGGACTCTCAGTTAAGCCATAAAGACAGGAAAGACACAGCTTTGTCCACCACTTGTGTGCCTGCTCTCATATCGACCCCGCACTCTGCTGATGCAGATATTGGCAAGGCTTCTCTAGACTTTGACCCAATTTCATTTCAGGGCAGCACAACACCATTTGAAGCTTCCATGTATGAAGAAAGAAAAAGAGGCAGCAGACGGAAGACTGGAGGCAGTTCCAGTGAATCAGAAACCCTGAAAAAAGTCACCCCTACAGGACCATCTGATGCAATCCCAACAGTTTCAGAGGACATAAATCATAAGCGCTCAATGTCAGCGAAATTTGCAACAACCATTACAGTTACAGAAGAACTGAAATCCTCTCAGACTGCTCCTATGGGTCTTACCCAAAAACCTGAGGTTACTTTAGAGATGAAAACTCTGTCTGTACCTCCCACTGAAGCAATATCTCCCCTGGTTAAGCCTAGTGAGTTAGCATGGGGACAAA
This sequence comes from Parauchenoglanis ngamensis, assembly GCA_030014255.1. NCBI lineage: Eukaryota > Metazoa > Chordata > Actinopteri > Siluriformes > Auchenoglanididae > Parauchenoglanis > Parauchenoglanis ngamensis. The sequence continues at coordinate 15,207,797 of JAQMYM010000003.1, forward strand.
ATTGGCAAACCAAGCCCTCCTCTTTACGTCGGACAGAGGCTGAAAACCTTGATGAAACTCACAGTGAGGAAACAAAACCAGTGAAACAAACAGAATCAGGTTAGTCCAATGGGTTTTGCACATTTACAAAGAGTGATCATCCTCACATTTTCCTACATGTTTGACAACCGTTCATAGGGATTGTGATGGCATACAAGCCTTTTCTGCATCTTTGTTGATCATTTGTTATCTGCATTTTGCTGTTTCTATAAAGTGTATTATTGCCTCATGCTTTGTTTTTCCTAAAACTTAGGTGCTGTGACCTTCGACTGCACTCCAGGGCTGGTAAGATCAGTGTCACTCATAACCTCCCAGCCTGCTGTAAAGAATGCTGCTCGTATGCTTGCTCTGGCCTTGGCCGAATCAGCACAACAGGCCACCTGTCTGAGGAAACGAGGGAGTTCTGAACCACCAACCCCTGTTTCTCCAAGTCACCTCCAGGACCCACTCTCCATACTGCATTGGCCTCCAAAACCTTCTCTACAAGCCCAAACATCATCCACCACTAGAGAACATTGGTGTGGCACCTGCAAAACGTTTGGAAAACCTTCAAGCATCATTTCTACAGGAAGTTACACCGATGCCGGCAGCCTGCAGAGCACCTGCGCATGTCATGGCAGTGAGAGTGGACTTAGTTACTCTGATGGAGGTGACGTTTCTGCTGAAAGTCATGAAACGAATTTGCCCTCCCAGCACTTACCTGCTGTTAAAAGTTTAGATACTAAGCAGGATTCTGAAAGCCATGTGCCCATGAGAGAAAATGTCCGTCATGTTGGAGTTGGTACAGATGGTGGTAGCCCAGACCAAAGCTCTGAGGTGGAGTCATACAAGAACCTGATGGCCTCTCCCTCACAGACAGGGACATCGCTCCATAACACAAACAGTCTGTCAGCCAGGGATTCTCTTCTCAAGAAGCAAGCTGCGAATGCTTCCAACTTCCGTGTGATATTAGCTGAAGCATCTATGCCAGCCTCAGTGCATGATGTTCTTCCACAATCTCCCGTTTCTCCTCTGACTTCCACTTTCCAGTGCAGCCCCAAAGATGAGATGTTGAGGCCATCAGGTCAAACTTACTGGTTGGGTCCATTTGGACAGACCAGTTCTTTTCAGCCTGATTACATGCAGTACCAAGCAAAGATCTTCTCCAAGGACCACTACAACACCTTGGCACCAAGGTCCCTTCATCAGTCCATTAAATACAAGAGTCAACAAAGGAATGAAGAGTCTCCAAGCTTCCTTTACAGACATGGAGGTCCAAGATACCCACCAATGGATGGTGCGTCTGTATATCCCACTATTCGTAGGGTGCGCTCCATGCATGCACCACCAGAAGACACATTTTTCTTCCCACATCAATCTTACCAGAACAGTACTTACCACAGACAAGTTCTCTCGGATATCCACCATGTGAGGCCTTATTTTGAGGATGGTAAAGTTCAATATAGGTACAAGCCCTATTCAGGAGTGCACTATGACAACCTGGATCAGTATCGAGTAAGCAGTCATGCATACGGCCACTCCTACACCCTCCTCAGACGGCCTACCTATCCTGGTAGACTGATGAGCAAATCTGAGAACTATCACAATCCCCTCATCAACATGCCCTATAGCAGAGAACCTAGTTTTATAAAACAAGGCACTGGCCATTTTCCAAGAACAAGAAATGCTGGTCTGTATGAGGGTTTTGATGCTGGATTATCAGATCGACATTTCAGTCCATCAAATAGACAAGGAAATATAGAGCAGAGAAGACTGCAAGATGTTGTGCCACAGCCCTATCCTCAGAAAGAGAACCAGAGGGGCCAAGAAACAATGCACACCAGGAGTAAATCTGATTCAACCAAAGATATGCTTATTTCTACTGAAGGGTCTGATGGAAAATACAGAGTTACCATGGTGTCCCATTACTCTCCTGATCACCCACTCTCTGAAACTAACGTACCCCTTCCCTCTCAGACAGAGAAACAGAGGATTGGGCACAGTACCAAACCTACCCCAATGCTAAAGCAAAGTCGGTCTATGCAGAACTACACACAGCACACGCTAGAGGCCTTGCCACAACCGCGTAAGCTAACTCTGCATAAAGAATACAGCTGCCCTGATTTTAAACACCCCGATTCTTCTGAGCACAGCAGTGCCCGACTTCACAGCCAGGATAAGCTGATCAGGATCCAAGGCAGCCATCCAACAGAGGACTTTCAATACGCTTGGGTTAAGGGACGTGATTTGCAAAGATCAGCAAGGTCACAGAGCATGAAAAGTCATCGACAACCCAGACACACCAAAATGACTCTGGAGCATGATCATAGATTTTCACATCCTGTCCAGAGCAGGCCAAGGACTCGGAGCATGTTTGCACCATCTCGTACTGATTACGTGGATGGTTATGTGTCTTTGCAGCCCAAGGTACATGGCATTTTTCCAAACTATGGCTGCATGCCCCCTCATAGTAATAGACTATACTCTACAGCTATGGGCACAGGACGCTTTCTTCACTCTGAGATTAGGCCTGAGACAGAAATATATGCTGAATGATAGCTAGTTGTGGATGTGTATGGGAAGAAAAGTGTTATTTTATTGTTCAGAATTTATTATATAAAAGAAAGAGAAGCATTAGATGTATTTTAATATAGTATGAAATTTTACTTGTATATTATCCTGTATTAATATACATCAAATAACACCATCAGTCATAGAGCTGGGAGTCGGATCACATTAACTTTGAGTCACCTAGGATTTTGACTAATTATGAAGAAAATGTCTTTAAATAATTTGTAATGGCTAAAATAAGTCATTTTGTTCAATACGTCATTATAAATCATTCTTCAGCTAATATTAATTTCATACCTATGAAATATATCTTTTGAAAGAAATTTCAACCATAACACTTAAATGTAACCTTGGTCTTACAAGGTATTACTTAACTGATAAAAACGTTATTTGTATAGCCTTCATATTTCTCTGAGCTACTTTGATATTCTAACACGACACCCAAGGAGCAGTTTTAAAAATTCTTAATATGTTTTTTTAATTGGTATTTTGTGTCTTTTTATATAGTAACTCCAAAATCTATGATGAATGCTGTCAAAACATCTGGTAATTTAAAGTGGAATAACAGTTTATTGTTGTAGACACTATAAGGCCCTGATTTACTAAGATTGAAAATATGTGGAAATTTATGTGTGCAGAGGGATAAATTGTAGGAATAGTGGGTGTGTTGAATGTGATTCCCTTCCCTGGTAAATTACTTCAAATGTAAGGTCAGTGATTGAGTTATGAGTCATGAGTTCAAAATCTCAAAGATTTCTAGAATAATAAACTGAATTTGGAAGTATGACAAAGACTAGTGAGACGGGTTGAAATAGTCTTCAAAATGCAGCATGTGTAAACGTTAATACTTTTACAAAGATTTTAAATGCCTTTGGCATCAGAACTTGCAGTAAATATCTCCAATCAGTCCAGCTTTACCGTGGTAATATTGTACTTTTCAAAAACTTTTGGATTATTTTCCTAAGGCACTATTGTGCTCAACTTTCTCATTATTAAGACATAGTAAAATAGGTTTTTTTTAGCTTCTGGAAATGTAATACATACCTTTCGGTTAAATTAAATTGTGCACGCTGTCCCTGAAGTGACTTTTTAAGTAAATCCCACTGCGTGTGCAAAATAATTGAAATGCACTGACACTGCCATGCATTTTTCACCTTAAGGTACGATTTCCTAAATTGAAAATCCATTCAGGCAAACACACAAAATGGACAAGATATGCAATTTTGTTCATGTGAAAGACAGTCCACCATAGACACTGAAATTTCAATCACTTTTTTGTTGATGTAAAAATGTAGAAGACATACAAACCTTTAGTGAATCAGGGCCTGTATGCATTGCATACTATATTCATTACACTTTCACTCACACATTGTAGTTACAGTTATTTTAATTTGTACTTTGAGAAAATATTTTGATTATTTGTGAATTTCTTTAAGTAAAGAGGTCAAAGCATCCAAAGCGCATACCCAGTCCTGACCGAACTTGTTCTAACGCTATTTCTTGGGTCATTCTTCTTTCATTAGTTTTGCATCAGAGTAGTCAAATGAAGTCCTTTGTATTCCAATTTAGCTTTAACACAAAAATGAAGCAGAAGTTGCTGTTTCAGCTGTAATGTATATAAATGTTGTGGTGTTGAATATATTTTCCTGCTGTTCATTGCTTATATTTAGTAGGTGGATAGGCAAGCACTTTATTAGACCCAGTCTGTGAAACATCATCCAGACACTTTAAGATAACGAATTTAATGAAGATTTTAAAAACTTCAATGTATGCAATGTAGAGTTGAGGATAAGGATTGAGAATAAAAGAGTTATCCTGGAACTAAAAATCAGGGTCATGAGGTTTGACCATTAAATGGTTACCAATGGAAATATAATGTAAATTCATATATTTATTTAAAATGAAAACAGTCATTCTTGTGTAGTTCAACATACATGTAATGTTCGTTATTCTAAGAGTTATGTTGTCTACTCGTTTTTTATGTTGTATTATTACTTTCATTAAATATTCCAAATGATAAGAACTGTATCTTTATTTATCAATATTATGTCTTTTAAAAAACTGCACTTGCCTTTTAACATTGCTTGTTTTATTGATTTAATTTTTATCTAAAATAGTTATTACAGTGTTGTAGTCTAGGTCTGTGCTGAAATTAAAATTTTCATAGCAGGATATAGATTGTTAGCTAGCTCTTTATTGCTTTATTGGACATTTATTTAGCTTCTTATTCATGATCCAACCCTGTTTAATGCCTCCTGTGTTGGAAACACTTTCAGGTAGTAACAATAACTTTCCCTCAGTAACTGAACACCATGCTGTGACACAAAAAAGCAATAATGTGTTTATCTGGATAAATTGCACAATGCATAAAATCATGCAGATACAGGTCCAGAGCTTCAGGTAACGTTCACATCAAACTTCAGAATGGGCAAAAAATGTCTTCTCAGTGACTTTGACCGTGACATGTTTGTTGACGCCAGAGGGGCTGGTTCAAGAATTTTAGAAGCTGCTGCTCTCCTGGGATTTTCACACACAACAGTCTCTAGAGTTTACACAGAATGGTGGGGGGGAAAACCAAAACCCAAAAACAAACCATCCAAAGAGTGGCTGTTCTGCAGGCAAAAATGCCTTGTTAATGAGAGCTTAGAGGACAGTGGCCAGACTGGTTCAAGCCGACAGGAAGGCTACGGTAACTCAAATAATCACTCTTTATAACCGTGGTGAGCAGAAATGTATCTCAGAATGCACAACACATCAAAAGGGAAGCCATCCTGTTCATTATCCTACTACATCTATATAGTATAAAGTCAAACAAAGTGTGTTTACAAGATGTTCAGTATGTGCATATTATGAACAAGGGTCCTGGGACGAACACAGGCTTTATGATTACAGCATCAAGTACAAGTCTATAGTATCCATGTGTATCCACCGATGCATGGGTGAGATGTGAGCATAAATGGTTTCTGCAAAGAAGGATGTAAGTGGGAGCATCCACAGCAGCAGAACATTTATCACAAGTGCAGAAAACCCCAAGCAGATGTAGAGCATCTGATTGAATCCGGCAGGTCCGGAGGGTGAGAGGAGCCACAGCAGTAGAAGTGTGTCAGGATCAGGCTGATGTCTGTGACTAAATGAGTATCATGGATGTTTCTTGTTTTACATCATCCACTGTATATATATATATATATATATAACTGTTATTCCCCATTAGGCAATTTAGTGAAAGTTTCTTAAAAGTTAAAACACTGTGTGGTAATGACAGTTTGCTTCTTATGTGTGCGATTTTCATTTTCACCCCTGAGGTCTTCTGACTTCTTTCTGAAACTGTACCATCTGCATTTGGGAGCACTAAAAGTCGCACTTCATAGCTCTGCTGAATAAATACAGCACACAGTGTGGTTGTGTGCCCATTTAAATTCATCTGCTGCCAGCAAAGTAGCAAACTATTATACAGAGTGACACAGGAACGATCCCAGCAAATATATAGTTAAAGCTAGTATAACTAACCTAGGAAAAATGACACTACCATTAATAGACCATCAATCAACTGATTTCAGAATATAGCAAGCATATAATATACTGCAAGAATTATTACATATTAAGTTATTTTTCACTGGATAATCCATAAAAGTAGTTACTTATTATGTTTTACCTTTTTGTTCAGAGGGTAAAATACTAATTTCCTGCCAGGTCCCAACATTTAAGCACTACACACCAATGACTGACTACTCACTTGTAGTAATGTGTCACTATTAATCTTTCATTATTAATGTACTAGTAATGTTTTCACTATTTTCTATATACAAAAGCTATTTTTACACAATAGTCGTAATTCACAATAGTGTGTAGACACTGGCAGCTACACCACTAGGGGACCTGTGAGGGAACAAACTGAATAAGTGATGAGCAACCTGAAACTTTCTGGTTTGAATCAATCAGATCTGTGCATCACAGTTCTAAGATGGTGTGATGTCACTGCATCTGGCCAAAACTTACACTCCCTGTCACTTCCCCATTCAGTGTCAGTACCAGAAGCAGGCTGGAACAAAGAAATGAAAAAGCCCTGAACCGAACTGAAGCAAACCAAACAAAATCAAACCAAGAAGCACACTTGGAGATAGTCGACTCTTCTTCTATTATGCGCAAATCTGCAACCGTACCCACGTTATATGTCTGGACATATTTCCAATGGAGTCATCATATTTCTATATTGGCTTTGTTTTGTCACTATTGAACTCTACTGCAGTGTACTAGATTTTAAGGTGTATGGCAGTGTTGAGCGCAGGCTTCGACTTTTCATTAACCTGTAGCATCACTTTAGGTTGTTAATTCAAGTCCTAGAACAAATACATTGACAAATTCAGACCAGATCTGAATTAAGCATGATGAATCTGACTCACACTTGGACTATTTGGGTAAAATAATCATTAAACAATCTTTAAATAATCATTTTGTGCTTCAGGTGATTGAATGATTTAGGTCATATCCAGTCAAAATCATTTTTGTCTCTTGTGTTCCCTTGAAGGCAGAACAGTCATTGGGTGGAGCACAGGGGTGTACACAATAACTTTATTTAGCACCTGACAAAAATGATCTAAGTAGTCTACATAGGCCAGTTGTTATAGATTATTAGTACATGTCTGAATGTTTTAACTTAAGTCTCAACCTTGCTTCAGTGGCTCATCTTACCTGGATACTGCTGATTTATATGTAACAACTTCTGCTGTAATTATAAAGACTGTCCTTTGCTCATATTTGCAATATGCTCCTTCTTTCAACACACTCAGTACTATTTAACATTACTCTTCTACACCTCTTTGCTGTAATGATTTATACTCCAACTATCTGTTGTCACCCAGGTTCCCTTTTTGTGTCTGTTTCCTCTCTTCCACAGAAGATTTCTTCTGTGTGTTTTCTCAGGGAGTTTTCTTTTCCACTGTCCTATCTAACTTGCTAATTAGGGATCTAAATCTACATAGGGTCTTCTGTAAAGCTGCTTTGAAAATGCCCATTGTTTAAATGCTATACAATTTAATTTAGTCTAAAGCATAATACAATCTGTAAGACACTCCAAATGTGTCTTCTTCTGTTATATAAAGCACCTGATTTATAGACATAACATTATGCTGTATTAGGTGGTGATTACTGCTCTGTTGTAATAGAGCTGAAAATATCTTGAAGGGAAGAATAATTTATCTTAAATAATTAATGATTGGTGTCAGAGTTGCCTGTAATAATTTTAAGAGATGAAGCAGCAGAGGGCGCCTTAGCACTGGAGGAGCTAGATGCTTCATAATGAACCCATTAGACAAACTGATCCTTCTTTGCCTATGATGTACATGTAGAGCATTTAATTTTTTCCTATGGGTTTTTTTTTCACTGTGAAAATATATGAGTATTTCCATTTGGACTGTTGCAGTGAATTACAGACATGTAGTATGAGAGAACTGGAAATGTAAATGCTTTTATACATGGGGTACTTGGTGTAAACACAGTTCATATGAAAATTACACTACACATTATGTAACTGTGGGGACTCTTGGTTCCTTCTGACATTACAGAAAACATTATCCAGCGATTTTCACCTCCCCTGGCAGATAGGAAAAGTAAAATAAAGAGCCAGTTACATAACCGTGTTTCTATAAACCCTGAATAAATGCCAGGAGTGGTAAGAATCACCTGGATCCCATCTTGAGTGTGTGCACAGGCATGCTGAGTCCTTTCAGTGATGCAGCATTTGCAATAAATGTCTCTGTCATACTGCCATCTGGTCCCTGGAACTTTCTCAGCAAGTTCTCACCAGGTGGGTGTTGGTTCTGAATGAGAACGAATCCTGGAACTTATGCACGGTTCATAGAACTAGTTCCCTAGACTTCCTGGAGTGGCCTCCAAGTAATGCTCATGACAAAGAGGTGCTCCTGGGTAGAAGCTTGGCATCCAACAGCCAGTGCGCTAGGCTCTGCTTAGATAAGGAAACCCCTTGTGTCTGTCTCTGTGACAAATGAACAGTTTGTTCAGTCAGATGGTTGCCATCCTATCTAAAATAATACCATACAAGATAGAAGAAACACTGCAGACTCATCTTCATGGAGTACTGCAAGGTTAATACATTTTTTTTGGTATACATAATTTATTCATAGGACCTTGGGTTCAATCCTGGGTTCAACCACAAGGTCAAGCTAGAATCCTCCAGGTCAAATTATTACTAGAGTATGCAGTTTTCTCATTCTTTTACCTGAAGTTATTGCTAGAAAAAGGCATTTTTTTGGACATACCTATTTCAATTTGACTTGAATAAGCCTGTAAGGAGGGGGCTTAAGAATGAAATCCCATTTTAAGCTCTTGTCTCTAACAGCATGACTCTGACAGGAGTACTGGCTGTAAGGCAAATCACAGATTTATATTAATATTCTAATACTTTTTCATTATTATAATAATAGCTAATTCTCAGGTACTTGTATGGCAGCCATTTCATACAATGTATTAACAGTCTAAATGTAATAATAATTATATTTTTAAAAATTGGGTTGTTCTGTTTTTTGTGATCAATTTTTTTTTTAATGATTTCCAAAAACATGGTGTTGCGGGGAAGGGTAGAGTCAGAACGGGTGCAAATATGGCATTTATACATTTGATGTGGCAAAATGAGAGACAAAAGTTAACCACTGTGGGGCATGTTAACCACTGTGTTACACCATCTTTTCTTTTAACAACAAGATGTGCAAGTTACCCATGCCATGGGCACTAACACACCAACATACCATCATAGATGCTGGCTATTGAACTTGGCGCTGGTAACAATCTGGATGGTTCTTTTCCTTTTTAGCCCAGGGGACATGATGTCTATGATTTACAAAAACAATATGAAATGTTGACTCATCAGACCACAACAAACTTTACCTCTTTGCGTCAGTCCATCTCAGATGAGCTCGGGTCCAGAGAAGTCTGTGGCATTTCTGAATGTTGTTGATATATGGCTTTTGTTTTGCATTTATAGATGCAGTGATAAACTGTGCTGACAAACAAGAGTTTTCCGAGGTGTTCCTATGGCCATGTAATAATGTCCTTTAAACAATTACATTGGTTTTTAATGCAGTGAGGGCTTGAAGGTCACAGCCATTCAGTGTTGGTTTTCAGCCTTGCCCCTTACATGCAAAGATTTTTCTGGATTTTCTAAATCTTTTGATGATATTATGGATTGTAGAAGGTGATGTTGAGAAACTGAAATGCTGAGAAATTGCATGTAGGTGAGCCTCGGCCCATCCTTGCTTATGAATGGTAATGTCCCTTTCATGACCAATCATGATACTATCACCTGCTACCTATTAACTTGATTACTTGTACAGCATTCCAAACAGGTGTTTTCTGAGCATTCCACAACTTTCCCAGTCTTTTGTTGCCCATGTCCCAGCTTTTTGGAATGTGTTGCAGGCAGTAAATTCAGAATGAGTGTATATTTACAAAAAAACAATAAAGTTTATCAGTTTCAACATTAAATATCTTGTCTTTGTATTGTATTTAACTGAATACAGGTCAAAAAGGACTGGCAAATCATTGCATTCTGTTTTTATTTACGTTTTACACAGCATCCCAATTTTTTTAGAATCGGACTTGTATAAATATACACACATCTAAACAAATAGATGCCTGTAGATTGATGAAAGATTCTTTTTTTTTTCTTTTTCTCCATTTTTCCATTTTTCTCTTATTTTCTCCTTCCTTTATATATACACCTTACATATTAAATAACTCAGTCAGATTCCAGAGGATACAAGAGGCTTTGAATTCTATAAAGGAAAGTCTCCCACATTTGTAAAGTGGACTTTTTGGCCTTATTTAATCTAACTGAATTATAGTCCATGCTCACAAATTTGTTGTCCAAATCACTTGTCCAGAACCTTTGAGGTGATAGCTGAAGACTAATCAATAGAAAAATAACTTTCTTGGAGTTCTGCCATCAACAGTTTCTGATTAATCATTGTCGCGACTCCCACTCCCCGGAACGAAGCCAAAACTATGGACGCGGCTCGCGTTGCCATCGCTACGACCTCCAGCGCGCCCACTTCTGCCTCCGGACCTTCCAGTATAAACACGGAAGTTTTGAGACGCTAGTCGCTGGTTCATGATTTCGTCCGCGTTTCATGGCGCTA
>JAQMYM010000003.1:15234881-15275463 GCA_030014255.1 Parauchenoglanis ngamensis
TTTCACTGTACACTGTACCACATGTATACATTGGAATGACAATAAACACACTTGAACTTGAACTTGAACTTGAACATGCCTATTATTGTGTAGGTACCCTTGTGTCACCAAAACAGCTCTGACTCTACAAGGCCTCTGAAGGTGTTCAGTGGTATCTGGGACCAAGATGTTAGCAGCAGATCCTTTTTTTTTTGAGATCTGGGGAGTTTGTAGGCCTAGTCATCATGAACTTTTCTGACCAAACAGGCTAGCCTTGCTCCCCACGCTTATCAGTGAGCCTTGGGCACCCATGATCCTGTCATGGTGGTTTACTGTATGTCTGTCCTTAGACCACTTTTGATAGGCGCTAACCACTACATACTGGGAACAGCCCCCAAGACCTGCCATTTTGGAAATGCTCTGACTCAGTCATCTACCCATCTCAATTTGGCCCTTGTCAAAGTTGCTCAGATCCATACACTTGTCCATTTTTCTTGCTTCCAACACATCAACTTCAAGAACCATTCATTTGCTGCCTAATATATCCAATCCCTTGACAGGTGCCCCTGTAATGATATAATCAATGTTATTCACTTCACCTGTTAATGGTTTTAATGTTATATTGTTTTTGTACTGGGAAAGTAATGTTTGAAAATCTTAGATTTTTTTTTTTTGCTGTCTTATTAATGCAGGAACCATAAAATAAACATCTAAAACAACATTTGTATTAAAAAAACTTCAGTTCTTAAGACTTTTGCACAAGACTCTATATAGACATTACACATACGACATATTAACTTTAACATAAAACATAAAAAATTCCTTTATACAGGCTTACTCTATCTACAAGTTAGACTACTGCAGTATGTAAAGGGAGTCAGTTTCCTCTTTCCCAACAAATGTCTCCCTTCTTAGAAAATAAATGAAATTACACAAAGCTGAACTTGTTTCTGCTTGTTGCACTATATTTTCAGTGGTTTAGATGGAATGGTTATCTGTGAAATTTGATAAAGCAATTAAATAAAACATTACTCTTCGATGCTTGACCAACTTGATTTAAGTTGAAAGCTCGTTTAATGGGGGTATATGTGAAAAGACTGCTTTAATCTTCTACAAAGCAAAATCTCAAGTGGATTGATTTTTAAGAAATGTGTAGTTACAAACCAATCCATACTAATAAATGTGGCGTCAATCTGTAGTCTGAAAATGTGTGTATGTGTGTGTGTGTGTGTGTGTACATATTCACACCCGATACATCATGTCCATGTACAGGGTCTCTACCCCAAACAACATGTTACACTAGAGTGGACACACATGATTATGCTGTTCTGCTGCTCTTACTTACCCTTTCTGTGCTCTCAGTGTGTTTGTGATATTGATTATATAGAGAAGAGACAGAACGAGAAAAGGGCTTTTTGTGTCACACACACTTGCCTTGGACATGCATCAAAGTGAGCAAATGATCACTGTGACTGCACAATATGCAATGTAATCTGTTTGTTTTTTTGCAGGAGAGAAGAAAGGGGCGAAAAGATGTACAACAGTCAGGAGCAAAATACCTACAGAAGAACTGTGGGTATGATTTGTCCCATGAATTGATGGTTTTAGATTCGACAGGTTTAAAATCATGATACATAAAAGCAGCGGGGCTTTAAAAAAACTGGTGTCTTCTGTGTCTCTCTCTCTCTTTTTCCCCTTTTTTCATTATTCACCAAGTTCATTCAGGGGCCCTTTGTGGATTTACCACGTAATCAAAAGCAAGGTTTCTCTACTGCTTTTGCCTCAGGCATCACATGTCCTTCATCATTAAATCATGATACAAAAGCAGTTTAACTTTCTGACCCTTCTAATACCTTTTACAAAATAAATAATCCAGTAAGAGGTTATACCTTCATGCACTAAAACATGACACCAATGTAAGAGCAGCAAGGGTTAAAAAGTCATTCTAATATATGAGACCAAATCTGGAGCCTTCAATATCAAACCCCTGCCGCCTTAATCTTTAATATTGAAATCAAGTACATAGTAATATTACTACACTGAATAGCATTCCATGCTTAGACATAAAGATAATAAAATAATAGAAAAAGAATAATAACCCAAGCTGTATCAGTAGAAAGCTGCAAAGCTACAGATTATTTGGTTAAAATGAGAAAACGAGAGTGTTATTGAGTCTTGTGAGAAGAATACAGTATACTTATAAAATCTTTGAGTTGCTGTGTGTCAAATTAATGCTCTTTGTCTGAATGAGCAGAAATCCCCTCAGCCATGTTCCAAAATCTAGTGGAAAGCTTTTCCAGAAGAGTGGAAGTTATTATAACAGCAAAAGTAGGACCAACTCTATATTAATGCCCATGGTTTTGGAATGGACACATATGAGTGTGGTGGTCAGGTGTCCACTTATCTTTGGCCGTGTAGTGTACTCTACTAGTTTACTAGTAGTCTACTAGTGTACTCTACTTTAGTGCTGTGCTATAATGTTCTAAGAAAAGATTTGGAATTGAGCTTGTAGTTAGTAACTGTGACAGTCACATTGATGAGTACAGTAATTGTTTTGAGGCTATGCTGAGATAAGATACCAAATTGCAGTGTGTGCAGGAATGTATGATTTTTTATTATTATTATCCTTCCATCCATCAATTATCTCTACCACTTATAAGTCAGGGTAGTGGAGCCAGTCCCAGCTGACTCCCAATGAGAGGCAGGGTACACCCTGGGCAGGTCGCCAATCTATCGCAGGGCTAACACAGAAACCAACAACCATTCACACCCACATTCACACGTATGGGCAATCTAGAGTAGCCAATTTATCTAATCTGCATGTCTTTGGGTTGTGGGAGGAGATTGGAGCACCCAGAGGTATCCCATGCAGTCACAGAGACAACACGCAAAATCCTCACACAAAGGCCCCGAGCAGTCGGCAGGTTCGAACCCAGAATCTTCTTGCTGTGAGGCAATGGTGCTAACCACTGCATGACTATTTATTATTATTATTATTATTATTATGTTGCTTGTAAACATGTGTCACTGAAAGATAGGCTACCATTAACGACAGGGTTTAGAAACTAGGAGGTGTGTAGGAAACATGCTGCATTGAAAAGCACATTTACTCCCCAGTCGCAGCCATGATATTTTCTTGTCTTGATGATGATTCATGATTCAGTTTCATGAATCAGTCTTGTTCATATTCAATTTTGCAAGTTTGAAGAAAAAGCTGAATCATAAGATTATTTATTTTAATAAATAAATAATGTATTTATTTATTAATAAATAAATCCCCCCAATCCTGTCTTTTCCCACCAACCAGTCACCTCTCCCTTATCACCTAACATTTACCAACCAGGAAGGGTGAAGGCTGACACAGTCTTCCTCCAAGACACATTAAGCCAGCCTCTTTCGACTACATCTTTTCAAACTGCTACTTATGCTTTATCACAGGGCAGAGTAAAACACTCAGAGCAAAGTGTTATATGCCCCTTCCACATTCCACATGATGTCTGCACTGTCTGCAATGTTTGCACGTTTGCACACTTGCGCTTTATGTTGTCTTCTGTTGCCCACATGCACTTTTTATACTTCTGTGTTGTCTTATATGTAGCACCTTGGTCCTGGAGGAACGTTGTCTCGTTTCACTATGTACTGTATCAACTGTATATGGCTGAAATGACAATAAAAGCTACTTGACTTGACTTGACTTGACATGGCCTCACAGACACCCAGGTTTGGCTATTGTCTCTGTGACTGACAAGGGAGTGAGAGCTTGCCATCCCTCCCACCCAGAGAACATGGCCAGTTTTGTTCTCTTGCCTCCCAGCAATGGATGACAATTTCATCATTGGGATTCGAACTCACAATCTCCAGATGACAGGTTGAATGCTGTTGTTGTGCCACTGGGAACTAGGTTTCTTTTTTGAAATTGAAATTGTAGACCGGTTCCCTGGCATTTTCTCAATTGCATGTGTTTGTGTTTCTTGTAATTCCTTGTTTATATTCTTCCCTTGTTGCATATTGATTTCCGAGAGTCTGCTTTTGTCTTGACCACTGCATGGACTATGCCTACAATCATTTTAACAGACTTTGCCATCTAAGGACTCCATATATAAAGGGTGAGATGCTGCAGGGTAGCAATTTGGCTATTTCTCCATAGCAAAGCGCTTGTTACTCCAAAAAGTACTTTACCACCTGCAAGCCCCATAAAAACACCTTATGTGACCAAAATAAGGTCCGCTAAGCCTCACCCTGTCTCTCTGCATGCCCGTTTGATTTACTGGACTTCCATCTGTCATGCCGTCTGGGTGTTTCAACTCTTTATGACAACCTTGATTTTTCTCTCGATGGTTTCAGTAATGAAAGCCAATAATACTTTCGATGCATATTTTACCTACAGCTTAGTTTAATATACGTTTGCTAGCAAATCATGTGGCTGGACAGAATGAATAGTCACTGAGGGACATCCAGGTTTGAACGCAGAGAAGGAGTTTCTCATCCTTATTAAAGAAACGTGGGGCTTATCTGGATCATTTTTCAGGGGAAAGCAACCAGGATCTGAGTTCCACGCAAACAGACTCCCACACAGTGAGCGTGACTGGATGCAGTGGGAGCTTGGAGTGGGAGTTCTGTTGCCTACGGCCTCTGATGACCCACCTGCCTGATATTTTCCATCTGCCTGCGTAGTCACTGTAAATGCAGGGAGTTAGAAAACAGATCTGATTCATTGCCAGGACTGATAATCAAATGAAGCATTATTTCTTTTGTAATTGAAAATCAAGGAAAGAGGCCTTGAGAAGAGAAAAAGAAAGAAAAGAAAACATTGAGTAGTGAGTCAGGATACATTTAAAAGCCTCTTAGCCTCACAAATCAGATGAAAGGTATATAAAAATACTGGTGCTAATGTTAGCAGCAAGTCTTGCAGATATAATCCTGAGTGGATGACAGATTCACCATGGCTGATATAAACAGTTAACACTTTACTTATGGTCATGGGTGGAAGATGGTAAATTATCTGGCAACAATCTTTATGTGAAAAAAAGAAAAATAATATGTTAGCTAATGTTACATATTAAAGTTCAAATGACAAATTTATCTCTTGTAAGGATTTCATTAGTGTATAATGATATTACATTTGTTCTACAGCATCAAAGTCCTTAAATAGAGTACAGATAAGCTAAGATATATTTTGGTCACCTTCCTTGATGAGGGTGAACTTAGGGTTCTCAGGCACAGAATGTTTTGGTAAACTGGGATGTCTACATATCTAACAATCTGCTTTTCTCTCTCTCTCTCTCTCTCTTTCTCTGTCTTTCGAGCTGCACGTGATACTCCTGAGATACCAGTGATCCTGACCCATTCTGCTTTCTGAACCTGCCTGATCCATCCTGATGTCCTACTTCTGGTTGGAGGCATTACTTAAAAACCACTTGCTCCTGTTGAGGATGTTTTGCTACAATGAAATAGAACTTAAATTATCACAAACAGTCTTGCACTCAAATCTTTCTCAGTAAATCAGCTGAGACAGAACAGACTTTATGTTAAAACTATATTGAATTATGTAACTGTACTGTTTTGACCATATAACATACAGTTATAAAAGTGTGTTAGTTGTAATCACGTGTCACCCAAATGAGGATGGGTTCCCTTTTTGATTCTGGTTCCTCTCAAGGTTTCTTCCTCTTGTCGTCTCAGGGAGTTTTTCCTTGTCACCGTTACCACAGGCTTGCTCAATAGGGATATACGGGAATATATATATAGATCAAAACTGTCATGTTATGTCAATGCCATAATTGGCGCTCAACTACACTTCCCAGAAGGCAACACAGCATACGAACATGACCAACAAGGACTACAGCATCCAAACACTCTGGTGTTCCTCTTCACCATCTTATTGATTGCACACACCGGGACTCTATCACACAATCACTGCTCACACTATTTAAGGTCTCTGAGTCAGCACTATCATTGTGAAGTATATGTGCCATATCTGTTGTTATCAAACTTTGTTTATTGGCAATTCGTTAATTTGGTTTCTGATCCTAGTTCTGGTCTCCTAGTTTTCTGATTATCTCCTTGTCAAATCCACATTGTTTGTTCATCACCTGACTTCTGCCTGTTTATTGATTCTGAATTTCTGCCAGCTAATTTGGATTTGTTTGCCAGTCTTAAGAAATGGTTTTACCTGCACTTGCCTTGAGGTGTAGTATAAGCTAGAGAACGTGAATGATATTGTCAAACAGCATTAAGAAAATATCATGATGACATGGGATTAACAGACTATTTATGACACAATAGCAACTACTCTACAACTCTCCTACATTAATTGTATCTGATTACCATTTTTTCTTTTTCTCTATCTGAATTAATTATTAATATGTATATTTATTTAAAAATCCATTACATGTTTATTACAAATATATGCTTCTGTACAATACTACAATAACAAGATCCTCAGAGTGTGTTTTAAGACTAAATGGGTATCTTTGATTCTCTTTTTGTTTACCTTCACAAATGTACTGTTACAATTATAGTTTCTTATGGTGTTTGTGTCCTATTGACCAGAAATACCTGACTGTCTGAACATGTAACAAATTTTACTGCGGTAAAGAGACGAAATTCCACCTTAATTAAATCTCTAAATACTAAATAACAATGTGGCACATTAAACAAAAGCCATGATAATGTGAGTTATCACATAACAACTAACATACAGTTCAATGGTAGGTCATTAGTTTTAAGACATACACCATCCAAAAAAAATTTTCTTCACTTATTATATTTTCCATTATCTGACATTATGACAATTAGCTAACTAATATCAAAAAGCCATGTGACTGCACCTGTATGTGTTTGTAACGCTCACATTGCCAAAAGCAAAAGCAATCATCAAAAGCCAAATATGACTGATGTACAACTAAGAAAAATCAAAGCACCTATTTCAACAAAGTATTGAACTTTTATGAGCAATATATATTTGAAAATATTCCAATTGCTGGATTGAAACACTATTGCTTTTGATTAATTTGGGGGCTTCCTCTCGCCTGGGGCTTTAGCTGGGCTATGCCCCTGGTCAGTCTGGGCAAGTCTGGCCAGGCTATGCTAAACCTATTGCTAACTTCCCCTTCCTCTTGCCAATATCCCTGAAAGAATAAATCCATAAAAAAAAACATAGAAATTAAGCAGCTGTGTTCTGTCCTGTAACTTTGTGCACTTCAGAGTTATTAAATGGTAATGTCTAAGATGAGGAAAATCTTCTATACCCTGTGACCAGGCAAGTAAAAGTTCCAGTTTGTTTCCTCCGCTGTTGCCTGAAAACTCATTTCGCTCGGCTAAAAAGTGGCAGCTGATGTAATATAATAACATATGGTGAGCTTGTTAGCTAGTATATTTATACAGACAGGAAAACAAATGAGTAAATGTATGATCATGTAGTACATTGCGTTTGTGCCCTGGACAAAAAGTCAGCAGGGCACTGGCTGTAAAATGGTGTTCTGTCCTAGCCAAATAGTGTGGGTAGCATCTTGAATGTTTAAGTTTAAACTTAAATTTAAGTTTAAGTTTCTGCACAACAAATGAAATATTCTTGTTTTGTTTGTTTGTTTGTTTGTCTCATTCTGTGCATGTTAAAGCTACTACTCTGACAGACAACTACAAGTAAAAATAGTAACCAGGACATGAAATCTGCTTGTCCAGGCACTCAGGCTTCTGATTTTTCCACTCTTGAGCAGTGAGTAGTTCAGCGCAACAGTGGAAACCTGGCACTTGTATGAAATAGTTTGGGCATCCCAGCCAAATAATGTATTTTGCTGATTTTTTTTTAAGTTAAAAGAAGTAACTCAGTGAACTATTTAAACAAATTTAAATTTTCATGCATATATTACTGCTTCATTACTTTATGTTGCTTTAAAAAAAAGAATAATAAAAATAATTGTGAAGTTTGAACAACCCACTACTACTTAGTTGCACCCCCTTTGACAGATATTATAGTTGGCAAATGCATTTGGAGACAGCTTTAACTGTTTTTTTTTTTTAATGAATTTTCACCAGCTCTTCCATGCAGAATGCTTCTAGTTCTGAAATATTCTTGGGCCATCTTGTGTGCACAGCATGTTTAAGAACTATCTACATACTTGCAATGATGCTCAAGTCAGGGGACTGTGAAGGCCGTTCAAAAGCTGGCGTTAAAGTAATTCATGTTATAGAATTTTTCAGCTCCAGTTTCTTGGCTGACTGTGTCATATTTGCTTTCAAATTACCTGCTATTTACTGGAATCCATCATTCTAACTATCTTTGCAAAGTTTTTTGTGCCACTGGCTACCATACCAACATGCTGAAAGCATAATGCCCACCCCCATTCTTTTCATTTAGATATTGTACCTAGATATTATATTGTACAGATCAGACATTCACTGCCCTAACTGCCATTTCTTAATGATATTTTGGACAGTGGTAATTGTGAGCTTGAAGCAATTTGATATTCTTTGATATTCACTTTCTTTTTATAGCCTTTCTTCGCTTTGTAAGCATTAATTCACAATCAGCTGCCACAGTCAGCTGCTAAAGGAGCCCAAGGTTGCTGAGAGTTACCACAAGATGTAAAGAGTTAGACAATTTATTACACTCCGGGATTATTATTTGTAATGACAACTCATGACCTGCCTAACAAGTCCTAATGAGTGAATTATGGCATAATGATTTAATTAAGTTTAACTTATTACAACTGCAGACTTATCTATCTATCTATCTATCTATCTATCTATCTATCTATCTATCTATCTACCTATCTATCTATCTATAAAATCACTGACAGGTGAAGTGAATAACATTGATTATCTCATCACAGTTATATCTGTCAAGGTGTGGGATATTTTAGGCAGCAAATGAACAGACAGATCTCAAAATTGACATGTTTGAAGCAAGAAAAATGGGCAAGCACAAATGTCAGACTTTGACAAAGGCCAAATTGTTATGGCGAGACAACTGGGTCAGGGCATCTCCAAAACTGCAGGTCTTGTGGGCTGCTCCCAGTATGTAGTGGCCCAAGAAAGGACAACTGATGAGCCAGTGACAGAGTCATGGGACCCAAGGATAACTGATGCACGTAGTGAGTGAAGGCTAAACCCCCTCTTCAGTTTTACCTCTTTTTAAAGATATATATATACAGTATATATATATATATATATATATATATATATATATATATGTGGCTGCCATCTGTAGCAGGCATAACAGTCTGGTGTGTATGCGTGTACACACGCTCACACACACACACACACACACACACACACACACATGCACAAACACTTTCCCTCTTTCTCCCATCAAACATTTTCACATCCTTCATCTCTGATTATACATTTGAAATGGTAGCTCTGTCTCTTGCTTCTGCATGCTGATGATTTGATTAAGGAAGAGGAGTAATCCTGATTTTCAGTTTTACTCTCAGTGAAACAGCTAGTCGAATTCATACAGATAACCTCAGTAACATGACTCATACCCTGAATACAAAAAATAGAATTCATTTTAAGCACTGAACTTTACTTATATTGTTTTTACTCACTTTAGATCATCCATATTGTAATGATTCAAAGTTGGCAAAAAATATATCTTGCTTGTCATTCTGTATTGCTTTTCATTTTTGGCTGATTTAATGCAGTAGATGTTCATCTTTTCATGGATTGTCAGATTAGGCTGGCCAAAACAGGCCTTTTGTCTTACTGACTGATCAAAATACCCATAAGGTAGGTGCCTGTGTAAGGCTAAAATGTTGATACTGCTGAAATGTGGTACCATCCAGCTACTATTACAATCACTTAGAGGCAGAAACAAGTGAAACATTACTAGAGTTGCTCCATTCTAGCGGCGACTTCTAGAGGTAGCCTCTAGAGGCATGCATCAGGACCAGGGTCCTGTGGGACCCAGTGAATAATTTGCAGTATTGAGCATCTTTTTCCATAGGTGGAGTTTGCGGGGAGGCGGGGGTATTGCCCAGGGACTGAATTATGTCACTCTATTGAGTGTCCAATAACTAACAAGGTCCAATAAAATATAAATATATATGAATGAATTAATGAATGAATAAATAATAAAACTTCTTCTGTTGTTGGTATTAATTCCAAGATAATTTTATTTGTTAGTGTTTCATTAAATTCTGCATTGCATCCACATCCTACCTCAGATTTGTTTCTCAGGGGGGCAAAAAAGTTTACCAGGTATCTAATAATAACACCGATGTGTGAGAGTTGCAGTTTACACTACAAGTTATGCTTAATTTAAAAAAAAGAATAATAATAATAAACATGATTTGCAGAAAGAGGGTTGTATCTTTTGCAGCCTGATGGCTTCCGGTCTCTGAATTGAGCAGAAATGGGAGAAGTTTCATGCCAGCACAGCTGATTGTTACAGCAGAAAACACAACACAATACTTTGCAGGCCAGCACCTCACTAATCACTGTACTGTTGTGGTGTTCTTTTCTATTTGCTTAAGCCTAAAAGAAATGTCATTGCGGTTCTCAGTTTTGTGTTTGATCCCACATGGAACGGATCTTCCTGTATTCCTAGAGCACTATTGTGTTAGGTCAATCCCAGTGTGGGCCATATCCAAATGACTGAAGCCTCCGAGTTACTGCAGCCATCAATCTCAGTAAGACATTCAGGGCTAAAGTGTTCTGTTTTTCTGTCCCTCCAGTGTCCTCGCAAGCAGACCATGTGTAAGAAAAGAGATAGTCAAAGCTACGATCATTGTGCACTCAGCTATAGTGGGCCAATGTGAAAAGGCAATGGCCACGTAGAAGTTGACTGCAGCTCTGTCTCAGATATCATTTCAAGGACTGCCTTAAGAATCAGAAATTGTACCATTTCCAGAATCTGTCATGTGAAGCAAAGTGTCTGTAGAAAGAGTGGAGTATGGCAAATGTGCTTGGGCTTAGTGATCTTGTGGTAATGCGGGTCAGATATGATTAATTGATCATACTTCCCAGGGTGCCAAAACTATTTCAGCTCATTTCAAATCATTGTTCCTTCTGTCAGTGATGTCGGAAATGCTTCTTAAGGTTTTTATTTCCTTTGCTGACATTGCATCTTTTTTTTAGCATGTAATTCTTTTTATACTACAACAAATAGTATTTGGCCGTTGTGTTGGCTGATTGAGGTCTTTCTGTGCACAGTTTGCATGTTCTCCCTGTGCCTGCATGGGTTTCCTTTGGATGATCTCAGTTTCCTCCCACAGTTCAAAGACATGTGGATTATGTCAACTGGCAACAGTAATTTGCCTGTAAGTGTGAATGTGAGTGTGAATGGCTGTTTGTTCATCTCTGTGTTTGTCCTGTGACAGATTGGTGACCTGCCCAGGATGCACCCCTCCTCACACTCAAAGTCAGCTGGGATTGGCTCCAGCTCACCTGCAATGGATAAGAGGTAAAGAATATGAATGAGTGAATGAATGAATGAATGAATATAGGGGCATGTCTATGACATAGCTGAAAAAAAATGTCTATGACATTATCTGTAATATAAAAATTGTTGGCAATGCACCTTCAAGGGTGACTTTTTTCTATAGAAAGCTGCTGAGCATTCTGTACTTGGGAATAAGTGGCAGATTGAGATCTGATAATCAAAGGCAAAATATGAGTCATGAAAATCTGTTTTAATAGAACTTAATTGGTAGAGCTCTGTCTCCATGGAGAGGATATCAGATATCACCTAACCTCATCAAGCAACCAGATAATTAAAGTCCAATAAAGATACGGCATACACAGACAAGAAAAAAGTCTGGCCTGAGAACAATGCAGGAGAGCGATCTGGCTAGTGATTGTACTCAAGTTCATTTAGGAACTAATTAGCTATTAACGATGCTAAATAACATGTAAGGTGAGATAAAGGATTAATATGAGTACGTTCTGCATGGATTGTGCAAGGTGAAGGCTGAACTGAAGCCCAACCTACTGCTAAATGGTAAGATTTACAACCCAGCATTTGATAGAAGTTTATTTTAGGAAGTGCATTGGTGTTTCTGTAGTGCATTGTTTGCAGATTGAGCCACAGAGGCTGAAAATGTGTTGGCTGTTAAACAAATGAAAAATCAGTAAGGATGAATGTGATGTTCATGCTCGAGGAACATAACCATGACATAACCAGAAGGAGAAAATGACATCCAGACACGAAGTGATGATTATTCCTTACAGGATATAATGTCACGTTGATCATTTGTCATGGATGTGCAGTGTACTTTTGACATGAAATTTGAAGTACAACTGGTGAAATTACCTTGCCCGTTTGCCCCCGAGATATTTCTCGCATTATGTACAAGTGCCTGTCAAGTATTCGAGTTTGCCATTCAGCGGGCACACACACAAATCCAGAGTCCTGTTCACCAAATTACCATCTCCTATTCTTCCACTCACCTGATGACTCAACAGTAAAGCATGCTGAGACACTTTCCTACTGACGGCACGATCAGCTATGAGAAAGATCAAGCTCACACACATACCCACTGACAGCGATTTAGCTATTTCAATGCTACTTGCTCTGGGTGTGAATGTAGAGCAGAGGTAGAGATCATCTTTAATCCACTCTTCTCTAGCAAGATGCAGGCTTTAAGTCAGCCTCTTCTTTACTTTAAACTGAGCCAAATGCTCCTCAGATGTTTTGAATTCGATATGGCTGGGTTGCTTAATTTTTATTCATATTTATTCCTGAGTGCTTGTGCTTGGCTCTGATGGAATATAAACGAATGCATAGAATACTGGCTTCTCACACTGCCATGCTGAAAACCTGAAGAATGAGACTGTGAATTTATATAACAAAATATGACAGGGCTTGCTGTTATAGGAAAATAATAACGGTGCCCACCCCATAGTTGATTACTGTCCTATAACAGCATATCTTTATATGCACAGAAATTAACCATTGATTACATTTTTAAATGAACAAAATTGACACATCGTATTTTTACATAGTAGACTATAGTTACTGTACATGTTCCTGTTATGAATGTCTCAAAACAAGTTAGTACTTGTTGTTACTATTGGTATACCAGCTATAAATACCATTATACCATTTTTAAAAAAAGTTGAG
This sequence comes from Parauchenoglanis ngamensis, assembly GCA_030014255.1. Taxonomy (NCBI): domain Eukaryota; kingdom Metazoa; phylum Chordata; class Actinopteri; order Siluriformes; family Auchenoglanididae; genus Parauchenoglanis; species Parauchenoglanis ngamensis. Next base: position 15,247,927 of record JAQMYM010000003.1, read on the forward strand.
ATGCTGTGACGAATGTAAATACAAACAGACCGTCATAATTTGCAAATTATGAAACTCATATTTAATTGAAAATAGAACAAAGGCAACATATCAAATGTTGAAACTGAGAAATGTTATTATTTTCTGAAAAATATATATGCTCATTTTGGAGTTGATGGCAGCAACATGTTTAAAAAAAGTTGGAACAGGCAACAAAACGACTGGAAAAGTTCTGTAATGCTAAAAAAAAAAAATTCCTGGTGGAAGATCTCACCACTAAGTAGGTTAATTGGCAACAGGTCAGTAACATGGGTACAAAAAGAGCATCCCAGAGAAGCAGAGTCTCTCAGCAGTAAAGATAGGGAGGGGTTCACCACTCTGTGAAAGACTGACTTTAAGAATAATGTTCCTCAATGTAAAATTGCAAAGAATTTGGGGATTTCATCATCTACAGTACATCATTAAAAGATTCAGAGAAATCCGGAGAAATCTCTATACGCAAGGGAAAATTCTGAGAACCAGTATTGTAAAGTAAAAGGCAGCATTTGTGATGACATGAGGTGCATTAGTGCACATGGCATAGGTAGCCTGCACATCTGGAAGGCACAATTAATGCTGAGCGATATATACAGGTTTTGAAGCAACATGTGCTGCCATCCAGACAATGTATTTTTCAAGGAAGCCCTTGCTTATTTCAGTAAGTCAATGCCAAACTACTATCTTTCCATTATCATGGAAAGAAAAATATGACAAAGGAAACCCCAATCTGTTGAGCAGCTGACATCCTTTATCAGGCAAGAATGAAACATTTCAGTTTCAGAACTCCAGCAACTGGTCTCGTCAGTTCTCAGACATTTCCAGACTGTTGTTAAAAGAAGAGGTGATGCAACACACTGGTAAAGATGCCCCTGTCCCAACTTTTTTGTAAAGTGTTGCTGGCGTCAAATTCAAAATGAGAATATATTGTCATATAAAAAAACCCAAACAATAAAATTTCTCAGTTTCAGCATTTGATATGTGGTCTTTGTTCTTTTTCAATGAACATGATTTGCAAATGATCACATTCTGTTTTTATTTACATTTTACACAGTGTCCCAAGTTTTTTGGAAATAGGGTTGTAGTTGTTTTCTCACTAGCTTATATATTTTTTTCTCTCTCTTAAAGTTAAAGAGTTATGGAAAGCACAGACACCTCTGTCCTGAAGACTTTCCCATGGTGGAAAACTTAAAGACATTGGCGACTCCAGAATGATTACCGAATGTTTCATCAACATGCTAATTATTATGTATTTATTTTAGACACATTTTATTTAGTTCATTATTATTCTGAGATGTAGACTGTCCACCATACAAGCCCCTGTGAGTTGAGAGCGTTGTTAAAGCAATAAGGCACAAAAGAGCATTTCAGTGATTTTATTACTGCAATATATGTCCACAAGTGGCTTATTGCTTTAATAAGTTGGCAACAAAAACAATATGATAAAATTCAGTGTTAAATATGTAATTTTATTTATTAAAAATATTCCCTATGAATAATTCTTCCACCACATAATGTATTTGGGTGCTAACCACGGTGTGAGTGTAATGATTTTATTGGCTTAAAACCTGGTGCATTAATGTGACGGCATGAATGGCTTCTTTCTTCATTTCAACTTTTTTTTAGGTTTTGAAATTCAACAATCGCTTTCATCAGTTAGATTTCCTATCTAATTTCCAATGTTGAATGAGCTGATTAAACAACAATTAAATTATTTAATTTACTATGATGTGTAATCATAGTTTTCCTCGATTAGATTCTCGGTTTTAGATAAATAATTTGCTGTGGCTTCCAAAGCTTAGCTTCCAAAAGATGATGAATTAAAACACCTTAGAATTAAAGTGATTATAAACTGCACATCAGAGACAAGTGTCATAGATGAGATGAAGGTTTGGGCTAAATAACATTGCTTCTGCAAGTGCAGCTGATAGCAGCTTTCAGATTTAGAGCTAATCACCTCTTTAGAGATGTAAGGCATGAAAAGTGTCACAACTTTTCATTTAAAGCAATTGGTTAGGGAAAAACAAGGTAAATACACTGCTCCCTGATGATCAGATCAGGTTTGCTGACGGTGAAGTTGCTTTAGCAGACGGGATGCTTCATGTTCCACACTGCGTTCATGCCTGTGCTTTCACTCTCACAATCCAGTGCAGAATAAGTCTCAACCTTTCTTCAGTGTGCTACCTCACCTGAAGACTGTAGATGTGTACCTAAGAACTGCTGCTATAATCATAAACACTCATGTGCTCATCCCAGTACAATTATTCAACATCTATCTAACACATTAAGAACTGCTTGCTTTTACTCTGTTACACCTGCATACTGTAATAATTACTAATCCACTATCAGGTGTCACCCAGACGAGAATGGGTTCCTTTTGACTCTGGTTCCTCTCAAGGTTTCTTCACCATGCATTTTCATGGAGTTTATCGTTTCCACTTTTCTTCTGTGGATTGTTCATTTGCACTCAAAATCTACACCTAGATTTCTGTAAAGTTGCCTGGCAACAACGTCCATGGTTAAGCGTTAATAACAATAAAATTGAATACATTTTTTTTTAATCAAAGCATTATTATAATAAAGAATGAAATCAAAGAATGGCAACATAAGAAAGAACTCAAATACTGTCTCAACATGAATATATCTATTTTTTATTAAGACAAGTACTGCTCCATTTGTTTAAAAATGTACTTTTATGATCAAATACAAAATGGAGATGGAAACATGTAGATATCTCCCATTACACCGAAACACAAACTACAGAGATGTGACAAAATTTGGACGTAAAAATTGATTCAAACAATGAACAACTTGCACTGGGTGATATAGTAGGTGATCTAAAATGCTGAATTATAACCTCGAACTTCACTTTTAGATCACATTTTCACAAGCCTGCTAATGTGTGATGATCCAGCTATACAAAGTAATAACCACATTTAAAACAGTGCACTGTGTATCGGGTTTTGATGCAATGTATTGAGTGGAAAATACTTAACGGGATTGATACATGACTCTGGAAGTAAATCTGTTTATAAATTCTCTGCTGTGGGGCCTAAATCTTGCACTCTACCTGAGATGCAATAAAATGAATTTGCACACAGACCTGAGACAGAAGAATTAATATTACAAAATGACACAAAATTGCACTCGGAACTTTTTACCTACTGTTTGGTTTTACAATGCTTTATCTCCTACGGTTTACATTTGGTGCCTTGTGGCAGACTTTTAAGCACAGATATTTCTCAGATTCTGTTCAATTAAAAAGCATGAGATATATAACAACAAAACGTATGATGCACTGAAAGCTCCTCTATATAAATGTCCTTTATATCAGGGCCTATAACGTAGACATGCAGACACTGACACGCTTAAGTGTGACATATTCCTTAGTGCTGGACGATAAAACAGGGCTGGACAAATGATCAACTTATTAGTTAGCCCACCAGGTGAGTAAAAGCTCCAATGTGCTGCATGTTTCTGTTGCCTAGAAGCCGAACTGAATAGGATAAAAAGTGGTAGCTAACACAAAACATAAACAAAAGTGGTAGCTAAAATAAAACATAAACAAAAGTAGTAGCTAAGACAAAACATAAATGTGGTAGCCAACATAAAAAGGTGATAGCTAACATAAAACATAAACAAACGTGGTAGCTAACATAAAATAATAGCTGACAAGCAAAGCGGTGGCTAACAAACAAACGTGATGGCTAACACAAAACATAAACAAAAGTGGTAGCTAACATAAAACATAAACAAAAATAGTAACTAAAACATAAACAAACGTGGTAGCTAACAATATAATGGCCTATGCGAGCTAGCGAGCTAGCTAGAGAAGTCATCAATACAGATTAAAATAAACAAACAAATATATGATCATATAGCACACGGTGTTTTTGCCTTCAACAAAAAGTAACTTTCAGTTGTGAGATGTGGTGTGGTGATCTGCTTAGCATCTTCATTATTCTTGCTATCTTTAACCATACTAACTGCTACTAGCAGCAGGAGCGTTACTGTACATGACAGCTTTGCTCTGGAATTCTTTTTTTCCCCACATAACCGTGGGTTCCTGTTTCTGAAAAAGATCTGTGCATGCTAATGAATCTGTGTTTTAAAAACCACTGTACTGTCAACCAGATTGCACCTCGGCCAACATGTGTAGTGCAGCAAACTGCAGGAGTGCTAACACTGGAACAAGTAGCATTCGCCATAGCAACAAGGTGCGTCACATGGCCTTGAGCGCATTTAGTTTCAACAAACATTCCGAATGGAAACTTTTTTGCAAAAGTCATTTAGAAGTTGATTTTGTTTGTTTTCGGTTCTGTTTCTGGTTGAACCTATTGGATAGTCCCGTGATTGTCCACCCTGTGAAATGTTCGAAACGTCCTTTAACACACATCTCTAGACTGTACTTCAGATCCTCAGCAATGCAGGCAAGTCGATTGAGATTAAAGCATTGTACGTTCAAAGAAACCCGGAAAACACTGTACAAACAAACAAAGCAAGGTCAGTGATCAAAGCCAAAGACTATGAGAGACGGACATAAATATATCATAATATATTACCATTTCTAAATTGCCACAATAGTTTCCAGTTTTAAAATCCTGTTAAATAAACTCAGCCATTTTGTATACAAAAAAAATGTAGTAGCATTCTCTACATCCCATAATAACCCTGCAACCGATAAAATAATGTGCAGCCATGAGAATGCCAATGTGTGTAATATATGTCAACTTCTCCAATACTGCTCTATGTTACTTCATATATCCTATACTACTCACTCAAGGGGGAAACTGAGGGGAGAAAAAAGATAAATGGATAAAAATATATAAGGCCCCCACAGTAACACACAAACAAAAACAACGAGGATAAGAAGTTAATGATAAAGTGTGGATTTTTAAACATATTAAGCTGGTAGGAGGCCACACACACACACACACACACACACACACACACACACACACACCCACACACACACACACAGACGTTAAATGGCTCAGAAAGTACAGACTAAATCTGAATTTACATATATTTGTTTACGGGGAGCACGTACTAGCCGAACCATTAACCAGTTTCCCAGCACTGGTGCCAACATGTGAGCAATCAAATAGAGCTGCTTTGTAGTCTGAAGCATGTCCAGAGGTGCCAACATGTGCTGTAGCATTTATGATTTTTGACCTCTCGCTATGGTGATATGCTTTCTCAGATAAAGCAGCGGTCAAACCAAGTGAGAATGAATTCCGCCGGACGGAAAGGTCAATTCACTGAAGGGGAAAGGACGCGAGACATGAAAGACTTTACCCAAGACATGCACGACATTACTTTCTCCTCGCATTGACTTCATCTCTGTGAACTTTGTCCTGTGAATTCACAAGCCTCGGCCTTGTCAGCCAACAGAAATCCAGATAGTGGTCTCCTAGGTTGGAAAAAAGTGAAAGAGCTACTTATTATTTTGGTCACACTGGGCTGTTTTTCTCCCCACTTTGGTTCCAGCCAATTCCCACGCATGCGCCTGCCAGCTCTCTCTACCATACGACGGCTACCAGAATGTCGGGAAGGGCTGACACGTGGTTTCTCCGAGACAGGTGAAGACAACTAATGGTGTCTTTTTGAACACTCTTACACATACACAAGCTCACAGATTGGCTTGTGTCACTGTGATGGACAGGGGAAGAGAGAATGCCGTCCCTCCTACCACGAGAACACGGCCAGTTTTACTCTGTCGGATTCCTGGTTACTGATGGCTGTGGCGGGATCGGCGGGAATGGAACTCAAGATCTCCAGACAACAAGGTGAACACTATCCTTTTGCCCCATAGAAAGCCTTTTCCTCGTTGTTTTCTTACTGTTGCTTGGCACACATCTAAACCTGGTGTCTTGTATACAAACATACACTGGGGGTTTTGTTGACGGTCAAATGGTCAAATTCTGTTTTTTTTTGCCCGCTAGTTTTGTTGTTGCTGCTTGCAATGCTGGCACCTCTGTGCGTCTTTCCTTTGATATGAGTGTCTTTCCTGGCATTAGAGAGCTTCTGTATCCATTCAATTCATGGCTAGTTCACTATTTGCTTTGGCATCCATTTTTAATGCATGATTGCAATTATTATTAAACCACTCGGTGGGCATTTACACGGCGGAAATGAATGAACACTAGTTATTTGCACATACAGAAGAGCTATTAAATAATGCAAGAGCACAAAAGAGCTGCAACAGATTTCAGCTCAGGTTTGTCACAACAATGTCACGCACCTTAAAACCTAATATATGTGTGTGGGGGTTGGGGGGGGGGTGAATAAAGTGAACAATTGATAAATCACTTGGAACCGACCCATTAAAAAGAAGTAAACAGTTCTTGTGAGGCTGAATGTCGTCATTTGTATAAGCACGAATGGCGTTTGTTCTGCTTGGCTGGCGGAACAGCGTGAGCGCTGGAGTGTGTGTTTGGTGTGCGGGCGTCGGAGAAGCATGGTCTGATTGGGCCTGCTAAGAGAGCCAGCAGTACGCCAGCAAGTCGTGGGTGCAGGAACAAGAAGTAGGTGCTTTCGAAATAAATAGAACAAGGCACAAATATTTTTTTTTCTTTTTTCCATGAATGTTGAAAAAAACTGAACCAAACTGGCACCGGCGGGAGGCGTCGGGAGGTGTCGGATAGTGAAGCTTGTTTCGAAAACGTGAGCTCTCTTCCAGCTCCTCCATCCTACACCTCTTCAGTCTCGATGGCAGCGTTGCTCCTCTTTCCTCTCCTCTCCTCTTGGTTTAATCACTTGTCTAAGTCCAGTCTGATAACCGTAAACCATAAACCCTCACCTCCCTCCCTCCTTCTCTCCCTCCCCCTTTCTTCCAAACCCGACAGAACTCTCACTTCTCGTCCAGCAGGGAGAGACGCTAACAGAGTCAGAGTTAGATATAATATTCCTTTTTGTCATCCGTGTTGGTTTGCCCTCCCTCGGCGTTGATGATGGCTGTGTCGGCGTCCGCTGCGTCGTCTGCTCCTTTGGCTTCATGGGTAAAGTACGTACCTGATAGAGATGAGTGAAAGTGGTTTGAGAGATACACTCTATAAGGAAACGCAAATACGCACTTTGCACTATAAGTTTGTGTACTGGTAACTGATGTACCTTTATGTCTGGCGAAGTAGCGTCCCAAAACGATGAGCAGACAGAGCATGGCGAAGACCACCACGGCGACGACGCCACCGATGACAGCATGGTCGATTTTCTGTGCCGCTGCGTCTGCTCTCGAATCTGCGAAATAAGAAAAATGGATTCAACCAAACGTGGACAGCTGTGCTGTGCTCTGAGGTTTTGTTTTGCTGAGGCTTGGGTTAATGTAGATTTTCATACAGGCTTCAGAGCTCTATGCTGTATTCTGGGAACAGTTAGAATGTCATCCCATGTTAGAAAGAAAAAGTCTTTCATTCACATGGAGTTCATCTGGAAATCGAGTTCATTTTTTCTCCTTTTAATGAAATCTGAAACACGCGTTATGCTATGACAAATCAGCGTCCACTACGATGACGTCTGTTCTCACATCGACACCTGGCTTCTCTGTCTAATCCCGTCTGTACACCTGCTCTCGCTGACTTTTGGTGGACGTCGTTTTCTTGGAATAAAACCAGAATCAGATGTCAGTGCACACATTTTCCTAGATGTTTTTACCATTAATCTTTTCACATTCCTGCTCATTAGAGCTCACTTGTTGCTCCAGTACCAAACCCGAATCAATAGTACTTCTTATAACCAGTGACCAGTGCTTTAACCCTTTTTGCTATTCAAATCAAACAAGTGTTATAAAATTTCACCAGTTTCTTCTTACTTTGTGGAAATCATTTAACATTTGGCTTAAGCAGAAACACCAGTCCTCAACTTTGGAAAAAAATATAGCAACTGTATCCAAGCAACTAAACTTAATTGAGGGGAGACGATTTGACAATCAGTCTGTAAGTGCATCAGGCGTGTGTACAGGGACACTCATCAAACCAAAACGACACCACTTACATTTTCTGGATGACCCTCCTTAAAAAAAAATCGAATTTCAGCAACACTACTGCTGTTTTCATGCATCTAAAAGTGGAAACTTAGTGGTGAACTTCGGTACAATGTTTAGTTTCTCACATACCGGAGAGGTTGTCAAAACAGTTTAAGATTCTGATTTCATCCACGAGCAGGTCTGTGATTATTGCTCCTCATTTTAATTCAAACAGCACTAAAAATGTACAGATTTTTAAAAAATTGACAAATTGTTTTTGCGTTGTTTTTTTGGATTATTCTTTAGTCATGGCAATCATTTTCCCTGTTTTTAAAACTAAAATAATAATTATGTTTAACAAGCAAGTAAGTAAGTGATATGTATAAATCGGACACAGTATAGACTGCACAGTACAGATTGTTAGCATGAACTGTAGCTTTCCTGTCAGCTAGAACCTGTCTGGTCATTCTCCTCTGATCTCTATCGTCAACAAGGCATTTCCGATTACAGAACTGCCTCTCACTTTTTTTCTTTATTTTTTTTTGCACCTGTGTGAAATATAGATAAGAGATCAACGGTTTCTGAAATGCCTCGCACCAACAACCGTGCCACTGTCAAAGTCACCGAGATCACATTTTTCCCTCATTCTGACGTTTCATATGAACATTAACTGCAGCTCTTGACCTGCATCTGCATGGTTTTATGCATTGCGCTGCTGCCACATGATTGTTGAGAGTGTAGTATACAATATGCAATAAATACTAATAATCAAAATGTAACTGAAAACCTTAACATGCATAATAACCTTTAAATTTACTGTACATGGCTAATTCATTCTAACCCTTACACATATTTCACATACACTATTTACACCTGGGAATCTGTATTTTAGTACCAAATGCAAAATTCACACCATGTCTTCTTAAAGATTATTTCATTTATTGTCACTGAATAATAAGACTCAGTTGAGACCTTGCTTATGCCAATATGAGGACTTTTTTTAATGCTTTTACCATTCTTCTTTGGTAGCTATCCACAAACATCGATTCCATTATGCTGGTCAAATGTGTGCAGCTTGGTTTAAACCAGTAGCGTTTCATGGGGAATATAAAGCACTATTATTTTAAAGGGCATGTTCACTCAGGTCCCTCTGCCACCAGCAGAGCCGTCCTGTCGCATAGGCAGCAAAAGTGAATGCTCGCTGCACCGTCCATCCGTAGGGCTGCCCGTATTAAAGAAGAAAAAAAAAATCAACATTTTTAATTTATGCTATTTTTTACTGATACTATTTTAATACTGTAAATGTGACACTTCAGGAGTTTGGAAGACTGAAGAGGCATAGACAGGTGGGTTACGTCTGTAGACGTTTATTCACTTTCACGTTCAACTTTTCAGTGCTGAATGCTTTGCAGTCCCACTCTTAGACACGCATCAATGCAAACATAGCTCTGTACTGGTTCTCGGCTTTCTCGCTGGTTCTCGGCTTCCTCTGCAAGCACACAAAAGGCACACATAAATAAACTGCCGGTAATCAGACACAGGTGGGATTCATGATACCTGCCAGTTCAACCTGCCTGATCTCCCTCCACAGCTGACGCTCGATCACACCCTTGCCCCGCCGTCACATACTATTATTCCGAAATATTACAAAAAATAAGCCCACAAAAACATAACTATTGTCTATAGTCTCATCCCGGCACCTTGGAGTGTCACTCGCTTACTAATATGTTTTACTAATTTAAAATAGGCCTAGTTAATGTCAGTTACTCCTGCCTTAAATTCATTAGGGAATGTTGGAAGGACTGTTCAGGTGTTTGGGGTATAACCTTCAACATACTGGAAAATGCGCCTTTTCTATATGCTGTACGAACTGCCTCAAGAAACCAGGCGCACATTTTTATTAACATTTTAGTCTAGTTAGCCCTGCTTGTAATGTTCAATTAAACTGCTTTTCCTTTCCATCCCCTTTTGTAATTAACAGTTGTAAGCTTTTGCATTTTCCTTACTGATTAGTTTTATATGTATAGCAAACTGCATGCATCATGTGAGAGAAGAGCACATGTTTTGTGCATGAATGCTAGGTGTAATTAGTCTTGTTGTTTGTGTTTAGAATGTTCTAGGTAGTAATGAGGCTTAGGTGCTATTATTGGCTTGGTTCCACCATTTTATTAATATAATGGAACACTATATACTTGTCTTCTCTCTTCAGATGCACTTTTGAAATGTTCTAATCCCACCCCTGCAAATCCTGGGTTTTTATTTTGTGTTGGTTTTTTTTCATTCGTTTCTAAAATATAGAAAATCTCAAAGACAAGCTATGCAGTTTCTGTGTGAGTGTATGAACATAATGATTAGTGGTGGAATTGGCAAGGGGCGCCATCTGAAATCTTGCCTAGGGCACCAAATCGGTCAGGGCGGTCTCTGGCCACTGGTCTTAAAGTCAAGAGAAAAAGAGCCTCCATTCCTCAACCTCAGAATGTCTCTGAATAAGATGTAGGATTTGGCCAGGCCACAGAGATGAGAGAAACACTGCTTCTTGTTTAGAAGAAAAAAAATTCGGTTGACCTATTTGTTGAGTAGAGAGAGGTAGAGGAAGATCTCCAGGTTTCTGTTTGGCATCAGCCTGAAACATGCATGTGCGTTGCATCATGTACTACCAGGGGCATGCAAGCCTCACATGGTCCTTGTTCTTCTGGAAGCCAGATCGTGGTGTTAATTAGCATGAGATCAGGAATAGAGATGAGAGAACTGTCACGATGCATTCTGTTCAGCAGCACTTACTCCTCCCAGGCTGAACTCATCTCGATACCTCTACTGCTTCTACCTGACGTCCACAGATAAATTAGCTGTCTTGGGGCACAGACATTTCAGCCGAGTAAAAGGGGAATTTGGCCGCGCTGTTTAAAAAAGGTGGGCTTAGATCAAATGCCTTGGTGTAAGTAGGCTCTAATGAAATGTCACTGAGAAGAAAATAAAGTACATACATAATAGATCAAGTGATGTTATATGGGTTAGCGTTTGGGATTAGTTTAGTTTCTTTGGTCTGCCCTCTCTCTGATATTCTTCTGCTTTGCCACAAGGGAAAGATGATCATAAAACTCCACGGGATCTGCTTACTTTGATAGGTGATAATGAGCTACTGGACTTCGTGTACCTTGGCCACCATGGCAACCCCTCAGTGACTCGGTTAAATGTTTACTAGGCATTAAAATAGCCTTCTAGACAGCTTTCTATGTCAGAAAGTGACTTTATAGTGAAATTAAATTTGTGTAGATTTGCATCTGGTTAAAACCTGAGGTAGGCAATGCGCTGAAGGCCAGCAAATCATGCTTTACTGCTCCCATTCTGCATCGCTGCTGGACTGACTAATTAAAGTGTGCCCACTGTCATTACAGTAGCTGAGGACAGATTGGAAATGGCCAGAGCTCAGTGCCCATCTGCTCTCCTCGCAGCCAGTGCAGTGCCCTCAGGGCAAGGGCAGGTCTGGAGCGAATCTCGGAAAATGAGAGTCGTTTGGGCCTTGTTTGCTTTAGAAATTAATACAACATAAGTAAACAAGTAGCTCTGGATTACGTAGATGCCGTATGACTAGAGACAGCCCACTGTGTCAAATATGGATGGGATAGAGAGCAACAGTCAATGGCAAAAAATATTACGCAAGTTCTGCTCCTTCAGGAAAAAGAGCCAATCGGATGCTACCAGAAAACGCCTGGCATTTCAGGTTCTCACCCAAATGCATGTGCAGAGATGCTCTGTTAGTCATGTGGAAATGTGGGCATGTGCAGAAATGCCTGGTTTTTCATGTTATTTGAGGCCAAGGCCACATATAAATTGTGTGGCAGTCTGAAGAAACCCATCTGATGCTGCTGTGGCTGAATTTTGGGATACATCAAAAAAAAAATCTAACAAACAAACAAAGAAATGTCAGGTTTTGTCAAAAAAACCTTTTGACAATAATATGCATTAACACTTTAATAAAACATAGTTACATTTTAATGTCAACATAGTAACCGGGATCAAACTCTATTTCCCAAGCAGCATTGTGGCCTGCAAATATGGCTGCCAAGGACTACACAAACCCACCCAACCCCCCAGAAAAATACAAGGTCCTCGGACTACCGATTACACTCACCTGGATTCAGTCACTCACATACCCTGTAAATATTGACCCACACACAATTGACATGTATTGTTCAGTGTGGTTTATAGCCTGATGTACTAAGCCTTGTATTTCAATGTATTTGACTCTTGATCTGATTTTGTATTCTTTTTTTGATTCTGGTTTTCACTCTGATAACTCTGTTTGCTGACCACCTCAACTTTCACTGGCTTTTGACTTGGCTTTCATCTCAAATCTTGGATATGTCTGCCTGTCTTTTTTGAAAATAAAACATTTCCTGTAACTGCAGCTGTCTCTGCTGCCTAACAACATTATAATCTTACCTTTGCTTTTTGCCTGCAAAGATCACATTGGGTAAGAGGCAAGGTTAAGAAACAGGATGGTGAAAACACTCAGTCTGGCTGAAGATGTCTAAAACCTTGCTTGCCAAGTGTGATTTCCTCACACAGTAAATGTCACACTTTGATAAAGTTGTTGCAAAAGGTTAAAAAATAAGCCTAATCAGTTCAGTTTGTAATTAGACACCATTACATGTCAATATGGCCATTTCCACTGTCGGAATATAATCTTTAAATGCAATTTTCTTCGTTTTCAGTTGTGGGGTTTTTCCACTGATTGTTCTAACCTATGATTGCGATACATGGAAAAGAAAAACAATGTTCCAGTTTAGGAATATTATCCTGCTGATACGCGACTCTCCCAATAGAAGTATATCTGGACATCTGGACATACTTTACAAAAAGAACTCTAGCTTAAGTCCCCAAAAGTGCCTTTTTTCCTACATTCAGACAAGACTAATGACTAATGAAAGTCCATAATGTTAACACTTACTGCAACCTTTTGTTACTGCAGATGCTTTACATGCACCCAGCATAAAAATCACACATCCAAAGATCAGTGAAACTGAACATATTTCACAAAGTCTGCTTGTTGCTAATAATCATCTTTCTCAAGTGCGTTATAGTGTTATTTCAGTGTTTGTCCAATAACTTCTCAATGATGCAATATACAGCTGCATCCTTTATTTTTCTCAGTAAGGTCAGGAATACACCCTGAATGGAATTGTCAGGACACACACACACACACACACACACACACACACACACACACGCTCCCACCTATGGGCATTTTATAGCAGTCCACTTACATGCATGTTTTTGGGAGGCAGGAGGAAACCTGAGAACCCTGAGGAAACCCGAGGAGAGCATGTGGTCCAAACATTAAACCTAACCAAATAGGGTCTAGTCAAGTAAATACACCCAGCTTTTTCAAGACATCTTGAATCTAGCAAAGCCAAACCTACAGACCAGAATAAGTACAATAATAATGTTCTGGACTGGAAAGAAAACCCCTGAAAAGCTGCACTTGAACTTTGACGAGAGTAAAATGGCAAATGTAGCACTGCATTTCAGCTTTCACTGGAAGCGTGTAAGACCTTTTGCGAGCACACAGGAGACTCGGGGCATGTGATGCCTTTCAAACACACTTTACTGAAAGAGCTCATGCCTGCTGTCTCTGAATTGATCATTCATTTGCTAATGGTTCCTGAGAGCTCGATCACAATGCCAGCGCTCAACTCTCTGATTGCGAAACGTCTTGTAACGTGTGGTTTCAGTGCCGTTCACTGCATGACTGGTGACATTTTCAAAATGTGTGGGTGAAAATAACAAAGCCGCTTTTCCAACAGCTGCTACCGAGGCTAGTGCTAATCTGTAATGCCACACAGGCAGTGATAGAGAGGCTATAATCACACAGTTTATCACTGTTTCTCCTTACACTCGCTTTCTTCGAACATTTGCGTTGTACAATGAGTTTTATGTATCCTGCTCAGGTAACAATTTAAAACAACACCTTTACAAAACAGGCCAAGACTATAAATTGCATAAACCTCTTTCATCACCAGACTGTAATAGATTTATTCTATGAAATTCAGCAGGGATTTATAAAGAAAAAAAAAATAATCACCCAGACTTATTTTTCCTGCCTTCATTTTTGGTAAGCGACGTATCAGAAGCCATTAAACTTTCATTACATCCTGTTCTGTCAGGGTGGCAGCTCAATACTGAGCATGATGAACCTATTTTCTGCCTGAGCCAATAATGTTATAGCACTTCAGTGTCCATAAATAATATCGTGAGTAGGAAATAGAACACAATGGGGTGTGCAGTTGCAGGAAAAAGATCAGTGATAGGGTAGCCTGATGTGAAACATTTATAAAACAAGCAGTGTTCATTTTGTCAACGAAAATTTTGATGATAAGTATTTGATGACCTTTTATTTCATGGCTAAATTCTAACGACCATGAAAATGATGGTGAAATCTCTGTTTATTATGCCCTGACGAGTAAAGATGAGATGAAATAGCTGGCCCTGTTCAGGCGGAGAACCTAGCTTACTTCTTAAGGGAATTTTTACAGCCAGGAGGAATGCCCTTCAGCAATATTTTTCGATTAATAATATATTTCTAATATGTTACCTTCCCTGTTTCAGGTTCCTGAGCATGGTTGGAAAGTGAGGGGTTCCGTCTCGCTTGGCTTGGTAACAGCTTTCACAATGCTCCTGGATTCCTGCTGGTATATGAGTCAGGACACACACATGGTGTTGGTCTGAATGTAGTAACATCTTTATTTGAAAATACAGCGGTCATCACCATCACAGTGCCCGCAAAATGCTGTCTTCCCTCGATGTCTAGCGAAACAGTAACAGTCGTGGCTAACTCCACACAGCACCACCAGTCATGTCTCAAACAAAAATCATTCCAGGAAGCCCCCACAAGTAATAGCCTGTATTAAAGCCACAGGGCATGTTTTACATGAAGTATCATGAAATGTCTGAGGAAATTCTGGCTAAAACATTGAATAAAATTAGACTAAAATTAAAATTGACTTCCACTGTCTAAATCAAAACAAAAAGACTAAAATGTGACTAAAATGTAACCACAATTTTCAGTAGGCGACTAAGACTAAAACTAAATTTAACCCCCTTGTCGAAATGAACACTTGAAACATGTTAGTCCCGGTTCTCTTTTTTCCTCTAACTCAACGTTAACAAGACAAAGGAATGCAGCCTGTCATATTTCCGATAAACCACAAAGACTTTCCCATGTCGGAAAACAAACAAACAAAAAAAGTTGCAGCTGTAAGTCCGACTTACAAAGCTCTGACACTGGAGACTCCTTCCAAGAATGTTAAATGCTATCTCCTTACATTCTGAAAACTTCCCCATATCAATAATTACACGCCTTTTTGTGCCAAACTATTTCCTGCATGAGATATTATTATGGAAACAATAACCTATTAGAACGAGTGCATTAATATTAACCTGGCAGCTTGGACTACTCTCAGCGCCGCTGTTATAAGAAATGAATCAGCACCAATCAGAATCGAGAATTTAACCGTTAGCAATATTAATGCACATCTGCATGCTTGCGAAGTGATCCGACAATTGCTACCTTAATTCAATAAACATTCTAAGTTGAGCTTTCGTGCTTAAAAGTAATTCAACGATATGCACGCTAGTGAAAACAAACCTCAAGATCAAGCTGTGTGGTATCAGTTGCTCCCGACAGGTGACTTTTTACATAATTTAGTGCAAAGCCATTAAAGGATGTGGATGATGCCAGCTGTGCTCTGCATTAAAGTTTACTAACGCAAGCTCTACCCTCTGATTATTCTAATCTACACGCAACGGTGAGTTATAACTCATTACCATATATTCACACACTCGGCTGAGTATTGTCAGCTGACAGTAAGGAATGAGATTTACTGTAAAAGGCACTAGGCATTGCGTTAGACACACAATAAGCTTTCAGCTGAACTGATTCAGATCCTGATATTCACTAAGATCTCAAAAACAGAGCACTAATTTGCATATGGATTCTGATAAATGGCACGTGCAGGAAATGGGTGTGTTGGGGAAATTTTGCCAAGAATAACTGTGCACACAATGTCACACGCCAAGTGGTTTGTGCAAATGTTATTTGTTATCGAGTTGAATTCTTAAAGAGACTCCAGGAAAGTAAGATACCAGATTAAAGGTATGAGCCGTGCAAGAGCAGAACCGTGAGGGTGTTTTGTGCGAAAATATCTTGCGTATAGTTAAATGTAGTTAGCATTTCTTATTCCAGGATTACAATAGACCTAATATAAGACTCTTACAGA
Source organism: Parauchenoglanis ngamensis (assembly GCA_030014255.1). Classification (NCBI taxonomy): domain Eukaryota; kingdom Metazoa; phylum Chordata; class Actinopteri; order Siluriformes; family Auchenoglanididae; genus Parauchenoglanis; species Parauchenoglanis ngamensis. The sequence goes on from JAQMYM010000003.1 coordinate 15,264,184, forward strand.
CGATGTCCATACCACTGCATTTGTACTCATTTCAACCTTTAAAAAAGCCTTGTCCTCCTGGCAGATGATTTTGCTTATTTTTAAGCGTTCATTTCAAGAAAGAAGCAAGAAAGATCTGCTAATAGCATAAGAAAATTTAAAGCTTGACATGAGTAAAAAATGGCCCGAAGTTTTAAGATTAATAATAATCTTAGTTTTGCTTTCCAGTCACCTTAGAATAGGAAATACTAGATAAATGTGACTATATTCAAGATATTTCATCGGCAAAAACGTCATAATTACATACATATGAATAAAAACCCTGTCACAGGCTCTGTTAATGTGCTCTTAGCTTCTGATGAACAGCGTTGCAGTTGGAATAAAAAGTCCTAATTGTAACATTATTAAGGAAGACACACATAATGGACAAAAAAGTGCTATTTTTCTCAGCTGAAAGAAAATGTGCAGTATGTTCTGTTGATTAACCAGATTTCAAGGTGGTTTTTTTAAACACATTTTTACACTTCTAAGCCTTTAGTAAAGCAGGGCTTTAGTGTAACCTCCCACAGAACTGCCATGTTGCAGCTTTTCAAAGGATGTGCTGCTTTTAATGCCCTTGCTTGCTTTAAGGACAAAACAACATTATATAGATGTGTAAGGACACTTGGACTTAGAGCATTCAAGTACTAAATTAACCTGAACTTTTGTCCTCACCCACAAAATCCTCTCAGCAGCCATCTGGCTGCACTGTGTTCTGATTTCCATCTAAGAAACTTGAACTCGCTGAGCCTTAATTCCATGTCCAGTTACACACTCAATACCCTGTGGTGCAGCTTCAAACCACAACAAGCTATGTTAGACAGCTAGGGGAAAAATGTGGAGGAAAGCCCTGGTTTGACCATTTTACGAAGCAGTGTAGTCAAAATTACCCATGTCTCTCTGCCTGCATGTTTCAATTTTATCTAGAAATCTCTCTCAAAGGTTCAACGTCGCCAACAAAGCAAAGCGATGACGTGTACTAAAGTTCATCTTTCCTCCTCTTAGGTTTCACACTATAAAGGGACGCAGTGGCAACATTATCAGTAGCTTCATTTCAGACTGATCATGTTTTATTTCGCCATGATGAAAGACTGTATCTAGAAAGAAGCAACTCCTAGACCACAGGGTGCGACGGCATGGGATCTTATCATGGAACAGTGTGGTTTATGGGGTTTTTGTCACTATGTACATAAATAAAACATCACACACACACATAATGTGAATGAATGTGTTCTGTTAAAACCAGTCATCATGCCACATCTTTTACCTACACCAATGAGATACAGTAAGTATACTGTAAATATTTTATACTGTAAATCAATAGTCACTGGCTTATGAAGACAACTATACCGATGTGTACATGGCAGAATTCTTCTTAAAAACCAACATATAAACAAAAAACTGTCCATTTTTAGTGCTTTTAAAATCTCTCTCACAGACCTCCATCCATTATCCTTAGTGCTGATCTGTTGGAGTTGCAGGAAAGCTGAAGCCAATCCCAGCTGGCTTTATTCGAGAGGTGGGATAACCCCGGGGAGGTCACCAAACTATCACAGGGCTAACACAGAGATGAACAACTATTCACTCTCACACCTATGGGCAATTTAGAGTGGCCAATTGACCTAATCTGCATGTCTTTGCACTGTGGGAGGAAACCAGAGTACCTGGAGGAAACCCACATGGAGAGAAAAGACAAACTCCACACAGAAAGACCCCATCAGCCACCAGGTTCAAACCCAGAACCTTCTTGCTGTGAGGTGACGGTGCTAACCACCGCACCACTGTCCCACTTATTTTCTGACTGACAGCACTGGAAAAAAAACAAATAAACCAGTACTTTATAAATGAATAAATCAATGGACATCTAATCTATAACATTACACATTCGAGTTGTGGAAAAATACATTAGGTAAGCTCACATATATGCAGTCAGATAAAATATAACAATACTCTGGGAATAAGCTGCGAGAACCACAAGCCCGATCATCCACTACTATTCACATTTATAAACAGGGCAATCACTTGCATTGAAATAATTAACACTTTAGAAGAAACACATTCAATTATTATTATTATTTTTGTTAATTGGGAAAGAAATTGTCATTTGTATGCACTGTTATGAATAAGTGTTGAACACTTACAACTGATATTTGACAGGTTTATGGAACTGTTCATTTAAAATATCAAGAACATTCTTTATTACACAGAGAACTAATTGACACCGAAAATGTTCACAAGTCACGTCTCAAGTCTCTGAGCTTGTCTCTAATGTCAACCCCTTGCTGGCTTGCACTTGATTTTCTGGGTGCTTTGTATTTGGACATGCTTTCCTAGCTTTAAAATGATTTTGAAGTTGCCCTTTGTTGAGCTCTCGCCACGGTCACGCCCCTGTATTCTGCTGGGATTGACAATCTCTTACTTTGTCTACTGTTTCATTAATTCTTTGCTTTCAGACACACATTTTTCTAGTGCACTATTTACCGTGTGTGTGTGTGTGTGCATGTTTCATTTTCCTATAAAATCTCTTGATGCTTCAAATGTTTTTATTACAAATGGCTAACAGTTTGTATTTGTGCACATGTTCAGAAAATGTTTAGCAGGGTTAAATACTGTACCGCAGCCAGTCAGCAGGGGCGCTAGACCTGTGGTGGCATCACTTTTTAAAGCGAATATGATGTCCATTTTTTATACCGTCGATGGCTGAGACCTGAGCTGTTTAGTTACCGACTAAATGCCGTAAGTAGTAACTTCTGATCTCCGACTAGGAAAAACCAAAAGAAAACGCCCCCTCAACTCAGTATTTCTACTCAGGAACTCAGAATGGCCACCTCAACCCAGGAAGTGATGTCAAATCAACATGGCTGCTCATAGCAGCAACACTTTCAATGAGTTAGACCTTTAGACCTATCAACATACAGACATATGAGCTTACAGTTCCCTGTTTTGAGGAGCAAATTAAAAAGTCATCCCAGTTAGCTGGCTATCTTGTTGCTAACAAAAGATGAACATGGGAGGCATCCATGGTTGTTTACCACTTTGTAGCTGCGTTCCAGCTTCCTACTTCCAAGGTAAGTCATGCATCTCTGTGCATTGGCTTGGTAGAGAATGTCTTTAATTAAATTTTTTCTCTGTTGTTATAGGTATGTTAGCATGTGGTGGAACTGTAGCCCAGAGTATTTGTTTGCTATTTTGGCATCTGATGTCATTTACTGGAGGCTGTGGAACTACTGTTCACACACTATGCCTGTTGTACTTTGTGAGAAAGTTGCCCAGTGTGTTTTCTTTATACATGTTCAAAAATCTTATTTACACACACATGCCCCAACCCCAGACTGGGAGCAAACAGTGCATAAGGATGTGATTTAGATTTTAGGCTATCGAGTTGACTTCACACTACATGCAACATTAGTCAGATGCTGTCTCGATGCTTGTTAATTCATGGCTGAACAGGGCCTCATAGTTGCTCCCCTCACAGACTGGCCTGAATAAAAACACAAAGCTAAATATTCAGCTCAGATGCTCAGAAAGCTGTCTGGGGCAGCAGAAGCACATTCCATGGAAATTAATCACCTGTGAAAACTATGGAACTGCGAAATAATGAAGCCAGAATGAGCTTGATTTAGCAACACTGACAGAAATCACTTGGCCATGGCTAATATAACTCAGGAATTAATTACAAGTCTTCTGACCTGTAAACAGCTGCAGGACTCACACACATCCGAGCTTGGCTTTGTTCTCACACAATAAGAATAAACAGCTCACCTCGTATCAGGATTGTCTTTCTGGTTTTTTTTTTATTTCTTGCCATAATACAGAAGAATTAAAGAGAAACATTACTGGCCTGAATAGCGAATAGAGCGATGATGATACTAAATTACACCAACAGTTGAATTGTAATCTGTACAGACAAGTAGCTGTCAACTCTCTGGATGCCTGCTAAATGGTTCGCATTATAATTTATCTTCAGTCCATGAATATATAGTAGCTTAAACTTAAAAATGATAAGTCTAATTTACAATGATGCATCAAATCCAAAGAACCAGGCGATTCATTACTTATTAAACCACAGCACTACTTGGTTCTGGAAACTGATTGGTCAGAAGGTGTTGATTAATTTTCTACAGCAGCAGCTCAGACAATAGTGTCAGTTGTACTTTAAATCACAGGCTCATCTTAATGACACTGTTTTAATATATTATCATTTCTATACACAGGACTTCATATAATCTATCATAATCATTATAATCATTTAAAATAACGTCTAATCATTGCTGGTAACGTGGATAAAGTCAAGTTTTCTGTAAGGTGACATTTATTTTACATTTATGGAAGGAGTTCTTTTGGAGTCAGTTCTTTGTAAGGGTCAATAAGTTTGTGCAACAGGAAAGTCTTTAGGACAGATGATATTGTGTGGTCTTTGTAACCTGGCCAAGCTGCATGTTTTTGGTCCTATGAGTGGATGGTGAGGGAATAACTGTTAAGGAAAAAATATTATGAAAAACTCACTTTTTCAGTGCTTGTGCACATACAGTTGGGTATCCGGAGCCACAGACTCTAAAATACAACCCAGTCAGTTAATTTTGGGCTGGCTATTTCAGAAAATACACGCTTCAACAAGCTGTTCAGATTTGGCTCCCCTATCTATGTCACAAAAGGAGCTCGTTAAAAGTATACCGCCCCCCGTCTGAGTATCCTCCATTCACGGCTTGAGAAGCAGATTAACGGCATGAAAATTCAAGAGGAAAGTGCTACCTGATTGGCCAGTGGAAGATGGGGGTGGGTAGAGCAGCGAGCTCATTATGATTTAAAGGAACAGGCACTCAAACTGGCTGTTGTGAACAGGGCTGTTTAGACAGGGTGAGAACGGAACTGGTTTGCGTTATCCTTCTGGTATTTTGACTAAAGAATATCATGGACATTTTATTAAGAACTCAGGGAACTGTGTCAACTTGTGGATAAGGGATATAATGTGGCACCTTTAAATGAGCTATAATAGTGTTTTGTGAATGTTCCAAAACATTACATGTAACTATAACTAGATAAATATAAATGGTGCAATGTGTGTTCTTTAATTAATAAAAATTGCCATGTAAGAGGAATAACACTCTTCAGGACATGCTGCTCTTGGAAAATAATCAATAATCAATCACCACTGGGGTGGTGCCAGTCAAGGCTGGGCGATATATCGGTAAATTATCATATCTCAATATGATGAGTCATATCGTCAGCCAACTGTATATTAAGAGTATCATTTTTCAGCAGAAATATCAAATGTCCTCCTGAAATAAACAGGCAGCTGCAGTGTTTTTACCTTTACATCAGTGAAGACTCTGTATAACGTAGCATGAAGTAGCTTAAAAACTAGCTAGAACTAGCTCAGGTAACGGGTGGAAAACACAGGGTTTTATTAACCCAGAACTGGAGTAAGCAGCGGAAATAACATATGGAAAACAAGGGTAAAACACCGGGAACAAAAGCAAAGCAAATACGCTGAGCTAGGTTCCAAAGTGCAAAAGCACAGTACACAAGCACAGCACTGGAGCTCATAAACGAGTGTCCTGTGTTGGGAGCAGCTATTATGACGGGTGTCCAACGAACCCGAACTGGTTGCAGGTGTGCACAAGAGCGCGTCTGCATGTGCTGTCAGGTTCTTAAATATTATTATCATGAAAATGTCAGGAAAATATTGATATAATTTTTATGTCATATCGCGTAGCCCTGAGATAGATACTCTTTAGAAACAGTTAGTAACAGCAATATTACTACATCGTGACGATTATTGAAATCAATCAATACAGAAAACAATATCGTGATTTTTTTTTCCACATCGCCCAGCTCTAATGCCACTGACTCACTTCGTGTGGGGATGCATCACACTGCCCTATCGTGGATTATTTTCCCATAACAGCCTATTTAATGTAATATAATGTCAAACTGTTTTGGATTCATTGTGTGTTGGGATATATTTCTGGCAGGGGTAAAATTCTTCTTCAAAACATTAAGAAGCTAATTTCCTGCTAACTTCCTCATCTGGAATCTATTTAGCCGAAGCCACAATAACTATGAATGCTTAAATCCACAATCCAACATCTACACATACGGTAGCTGTGAAGTTTAAACCCATATCCCAACATCCACATATACAAATGCTCCATTTTTGTGAGCCTCAGAATAGTACAAAATACTCTATTTTCGTTACATTAACTTGATACCATCAAACATTTGCTAATCAGAAGCCAATAAAGCCAATGTTAATTGACTGCACTGACTCAAAAAACAAAACATTATGAATGTAAGCTGTCTAGACTGTAGCATTCATTTTTAATGCACCTACTTCACCTGAGGCACTAAACATGTTCAGAGCTGGATAGAAAATGAGTTTAAAAATGAGCCCTGTGAGTTGAGCGTCCCTCTCGCTCCTTTAAAATTGTTCCAAGTCGAAAAGTAAAGCATTTATTAAACCTTTCGATACTAATGCATTAATGACTTGCACATAAAAACAAGATGGTGTACAGCTAACTCCGCCACACCGCCCAGTAGTCATCATGAAAATGTCACCGGTAAAGGGTGTCTGATGGGGGATATAATTCATTTCGTCTTCTGTATCTTACTGCTGAGAAAAATGTTCTCTGTCTGACCCACTCATAATAGCACAACACCTACAACATGTCAGTGTCACTGCTGTGCTAAGAATGATCCACCGCCCAAACATCTGCGTCTGGTCCTAGGCAGTGTCCTGCGGACGAGGTAGAAGGTAGGTGGCAGGTTTTACACAACAACACATGCAATGCAGTCAGTAATGGTACCTATTCTTTAGAAAAATGTCACATGAACTTGTGGCTTTAGGACTCTTCACGTGTACCGTTTCACATGTTTTTCACATGTGGACTTCTCATCTTGTCTAAAATATATAATCATATCCGAAATGTATTTGATTTATCTGTAAGGGATGAGAATCACTGCTGATTTAGTGTACATGCAAAAATTAACTTTTGTCTAGAAACCTGTTTATAACACATAGAGAGAGATGGATAAAAGAAGAAAAAAAAAGAGGGTGAAAAAACGCAATTAGTGCAACCATATAAAAATGTAACCCTTCGTTTTGACACATAAAGTAAGAAAGCACAGTGCAATTTGTATTAAGAGTCACATCACATGTGAAACTAGCCCGGCACTAGTCAGCCTTCTTAATATTAGCGGACTCCTGAATTCCCTCTTCAGGGGATGGAGATTCAAAAGTATCATTCGAATGAATATCATCTGTGGGGGAAAAAACGCATTATCTGTACCAGATGCTAGAGCTTTCAATCAATGTCAAAATATGTAGCTTTTTAATTAAACTCAATATTTAGAGTGACTAAACTCGCCAAAAGCTATTTGCTCTAGCAAATGAGTTAAAACATAATGACATAGCTAAGTGAGATGAACACTGCAAGGATATTTCTGTTATTAATGCCAAACTCAAGGGTGGAAAGAACCAAACTACGTGTATGCTCGTTAAAGAACTTGAATACAAGCTTCACCAGAAGTCTACTCTTTTGTGTACAATTAACTCATAGCACTTTTATTTTTACTTGAGTTAAAAATAAAAAAAAGGGAAAACTTTGCTATATTTATTTTTAATCAATGTTACAGAGTAAGAAATAACAATGCATTTAGACCCATGAGACTGTAATCCAATCAAAAGACTATATAGTCATGCAAAATTAAGTCTACACTTCAGCCACCAAATGCTGAGTCAGCAGTAGCAATGTCTGAGATAGCAGAGACATATGGGCATCCCCGACCCAAATGATCATCTATTTTCAGTTTTAAATGCATCAAACAAAAACAGTATGATGATAATCTGCACATTATGCGAGCCAAACCTGTGGAGATATCGGCATTTCGCAACTCAACATTGAACTGGAAACATGTAAGCCATTAGCCATCAGTATGAACCTTAAGATGTCACTTTGATGTTCGTTAGCGATTGTCTGTTGTGTTAAATATATTTAAGTGTTGCTCCAGCCTATAGATAGTGCTCAGGATAATGTGTACGATAGCTAACTATGTAGCTAGAAGCATGTGTGAATTAACAGGAGCTAGCTAGCTAGAAAGCTACTGACATCCTATCTACCCAGCTATCCAGCCAGCTAGCATTATGCATGTGTGTACATTGTTGATAGTAGAGGTGGTGTTCACTTCAGCATTGACCCAGCACTGACCCTTGGTCAGTTAGTATGAGAACGAGATTTTCGAAAAATAGAACATGTTTCAGCTGTAAACGTGAAAAAAAACGACATTATTTACTCGAGTAATTTTCTCGATTTGTACTTTTCATTTTTCTCAAGCGAATTATTAATATTATTACTGTTTACTCAAAGTCGGTGTGTTTTGGCCTCAGTGTAAAGATTCCTTGGAGCATGATGCTTTTCTTGCTTTTCTTAAAAAATGTTAGTAGAATTCACACTTTTTGAGCCATGCAGCCTACTGTACTGTTTTGACTCGATAAGTTTATATTTATTAAAACTCTTTTTCGCAAGGTAGACTGCTCTCTGCTCCACCTCCCTCTCTCTGCTTCTCAGAAGTCATAATTACTGCGACGCTCAGCCTGCCGTACAGCAGGTGTAACAGAACGCACTACTCCTAGCTCCAGTACGTTTTTAATTGGAGTTTCAAACTTATGAGAAAAGTTACACGTGGCATCATCACACACCTCATGCAATTATATATTTGCTTCTGTAGCAACCAGGTTTGTTTGCTAATGTTAGCCAATGTTGGCCAAACCTATTCACATTCTCACCGTAAAAACACGGGTGACTGCGTACTTGTCTCAGGTAAGCTTGTGATAGTTTCTTAGTGTCAAGCCTGCTTTCTGCTCTTCCTATGTGATTGTTACACGGGCGTTAAACCGCTTAGCAAAGGAGCATATTGCGATTTTAATCTTCAGCAGTATTACTCGAAAACTCGCCTCGCATTTACGCACTGCGCTGAGCGGAAAACGAAGTTGCCATACCGCACCAAAAATGGAAGGAAGCTCCAAAAAAAAAAAAATGCCAGCTGGCCAACTCGCCATCTTAACCAACTTCAATCAAGCTAGATGAAAGTAATACACCATTAAGAGTGTGTGTTTTAGTGATTTTATCATGGGTAAATGAGTTCTTAGGCATTATTTGAAGCGGAGTATCTAAAACCCACTTAGCCCTGATAAAATCACTGTAACGAACATCCTTGAGTGGCTTATTGCTTTTATAAAATATCATCAAAAAGAGAATTATAAATTGCTGTTTCAATTAAAGATTTTTAAAAAAATCCAATTAATGTCTGATGTCAAGCAAGTCTTTAAGGAATCTCTGCTTGTGAATTTTTTCTGTGTTGCTGTTTTTCTCGAGTCAGAAGCGCCAATGCTTCTTGGCAAAAAGCTCACCTTAGAATCTTGTAATAATAGGGAATTCTTGCTCTGGTGGTCTGCCAATAATACTGTGGAGTGTGAGATGTTTGACTGGTATTTACTTGAATCTGTGTGCTTCCTTTGAGCACTGTGGCATTTGCTCCTCCTCCATAGAAAACCATGTTTGGGACATGAACTGTTGCCTGCTACCTGTTGCTAGGCTACACAGAGAGGATGAAATACAAAACATGTATCAACTGAAAGAGAGAGCGAGAGAGAGAGAGAGAGAGAGAGAAGTGTACTGGGGTGTGAAAGCATAAAACGCACTCACGAATAGCACAACTCTGCATGTGCCCATTCTAACCCAAAAGGTGGAAGAAGTATCATTCAGCACTTGTGACGAACTTCGAATCCCGCTGCATCCTGAATCTTTCGCCAAGAAAGAACTACAGCCATACAACTCTCACCACAGCATAGCAGAGAAGCCAAACAATACATACTACAACGTGGGATTTTGAAATGGATTTAATATATGTATACAAAGGATTTTTTTTTTTTAGCTCTCCAAAAATATTGGTCTGTTGAGAGGAGCTTTAGCCCAAGCACCGCAATCAATGTAGAGAATTTATGAGTGCTGATCAATACAGCTGGAGTTAACCACAGGTTGAACAGCATGATTTATTCCTAGCTTATGAATGTATACTTAGATTTGAGTGAATAACCCGGCCAGTCCATTAAAGCTGAACGTTGCCCTTTTGATCTGGCATTTAACAGAGAACAGACTAAGTGTGCTAAAAGTATGTCACCTACTAAAAATATGGTCTAACAAGCAGAAGAGGCTCATCCATTGGGACAAGTGGGGCAGAGCCCAACCATATATATTATATACACTCACCATCTACGTTACTAGGAACACATACACATGCACACTCATGCAGTTACCTAATCAGCCAACCACGTGGCAACAGCACGATGCAACAAATCATGCAGATACCGATCAAGAGCTTCAGTTAAAGTTCACATTTTTGATCATGGCATGGTTTTTGGTGCCAGATGGACTGGTTTGAGTATTTCAGAAACTGATGATGTTCTGGGATTTTCACATGCAACAGTCTCTAGAATTTAGACAGGGGGTGCAAAAAACATTGAGTGAGCGACAGTTCTATGGGTGGAAACGCCTGGTTGATATGAGAGGTCAGAGGAAAATGGCCAGATTGGTGTGAGCTGCCAGGAAGGATACAGTAACTCATATAATCACTCTTTACTGCTGTGGTGAGCAGAAAAGCATGTGCCGGTGTTCCTATTTGAGTGGCTGGTGAGTGTCTATCAGGTGTTCAGTAAATCTTCAGTAAACTCATCATTTACATCTCCATGCATTTAAACTCCATTGAAAAACCAATTAGATCTTTTAAGTGACTAATGATTTTAAAAATGCTGCTATTTGGCAGATAATAAGCTGATGTTCCATTGATTTCTAGATGATGCACAATAGCAGGGCAGCGCCTCAATTAGGGCTGAAGTGTTATTATTGCACCTCGTGGTCAAAAACCAAAACAAGCACTGAAAGAATTATGCTGCCTTATGCTCGCTCTGTAACAATTTCAGTAGAGGAGTTAATGACAGAGTTGCCAGGTTTTTCCACCACATTGAGCTAGCTCAAAAATACAACTTGGCTGCCTAGACTTTGTTATATAACATCCATCCATCCATTATCTATACCGCTTTATCCGTCTGGGTCGCGGGGGAAGCTGGAGCCAATCCCAGCAGACTTCGGGTGGGGTACACCCTGGGCAGGTCGCCAGTCCACCACATGGCCAACACAGACAAACAGCCACACACGCTCGCATTCACACCTATGGGCAATTTAGAGTAGCCAGTTGACCTAATCT
>JAQMYM010000003.1:15278598-15292113 GCA_030014255.1 Parauchenoglanis ngamensis
CACAGAAAGGCACCCTGGGTGACCTGGGGATCGAACCCAGGACCTTCTTGCTGTGAGGCGACAGTGCTAACCACCACGTCACCATACCGCCCTTGTTATATAACAAATAATTGGAATTGAAACAAATTGTTCCACAAACAAAGACAAAATGTAAGTGCAGACAGTGTGTCTATGACCTACAGAACCATTTTTATTGTAAGATATATTGCAATGATTGGGAGAAGGAAAGGGGGATTCATTTCCATACCTTAGTAATGAGTGATCTTGGTGAAAACGGTGATCTTGATTCCCATGTAAAGGATGTTTGTATATAAATAAATAAATAAAATTGTCACCCCTTTTCCAGAGTCTGAATTTTTCGGGCAAGTTTCAGGTCTATTGTGTGGTAGTTGGGAATTTTGGTGAAAACTGGCAACCCTGGTAAATGATATTAGCTACTCTGTTTGTGCCTCGCACTCTGATGGCAAACACAGTCGAACAAAGGTACGTCAAAATGAGCTGCTAGACTGTATGCTGTTGACACAGCCTATTATTTACTCTATAAATTCATTAGATAGTAGCCAATAGCATATAGAACATATATATTTAGTTTGAGGTTATGTCATTATCCTGCCCCCACCAAAATATGGCCACAAGCCCTGTTGCCAACAAGTTCAGGCACAGTTAATTCACAAGTACACATCTTCGTCAGCTCACACAGTAAACCTCATGCTGAGTTCAAATACCAGGCTTTCATCTCTCCTCATGGGCCCAGTCTGACATCTATGTACTGTACGTGTACATAGCCACCATTATTAAAATGATAAAGAGCCGGACATTACCAAGCAGTACTGGACTAAGGGTGCTTATACACCTATTGCTCTGGTGGCTGAGACGAATCAGAGTGAAATTGATACTTTTGGTTTCTTTGCTGTTAGGTTTGGTTTGTTTTATCCTTCATGTAATTAAACAAACAAAAAACAAACAGAAAAAATAATTAAAGGTAATTGGTAGGTGTGTTAAAACCCATGCGTAAAAGCCATCTGCGCTACACATAGGATAGGCCTCAATGTACGGATGAGGGGGTAAGAGAGCTGGCCAGACCGAATGACTAAAGCTCTGCTGCATCGCTGTCTTTAGTTGAGATGAAGACAGGCCTAAATCCAATTAGCACTACTTTCAGCAGTTAGTTGATTGGAATTGTGGGTAAATTAGGTACCTGTAAACCAATCTGAAAATAGACGGCCAGGTCAATGAAAAGTTTTCAGAAAGAAACTCAACTCAAAATAAATCTTGGATGTCACTGAAGATGACATGGAAATTATAAATATTAATACACTAATAGTTTGGGTTTCAGGGTGGAGTAGGCTTAAAAAAAAAAAGAAAAAAAAAGCTAAACAGACACACCTGTTTCGGCAAACACAAGTAGCATGAAACGGAGTCGTGCACAAGTCAGCAAAATGTGCTCAATTTCTGAATTACTCACACTGAATGGCTCGTAAGGTGTTCATATTCCAAATGAAGGGCTTAAAGTTGTTGAGCAGGAAGCAAACTTCTAATGTTCTCCTTCTGGATTACAGCAAATCAGGAATCAAATTTCAGAAAGTAACTTGAAGTTTAGCAAAACATTAAATCTTCCATAGCGTTACAGAAAGTACACTGAAATGTGAAGCTCGATGTTAACCTTAAGCTCTGAATGAGCCGACTATTTTAGAACCCTGCAGGAAAAACATTAAAGCCTGACCAAGAGTGGACAGACCATTTATAATAACCTACCTTGTCTTCTGTGTGTCATTTGCCCAGTGGCAGCTCCATCATCCTCACACACAGCAGCATAAATGCCCCTCATCAGACAGATATATGAGGCTACCTGCTCATGCTTTACCTAAAGGCACCCAAGCCTGAGCTGCACATATTGCCAGAAAAGCCCAGAAAACATGTCTGGAGAGGAGCTCATTATAAGAGGAAAACAGTGCTGATGTCAAAACATGGACTTAAGATACAGCTCAGCATCATTCTTCTGTTCTGATGGTGTTGCACCAAGTCTGGAGTGTATAAGATGTAATTCCTTTGCTAATGGAGGAATTGCTCTTCTGGTGGCCCAAGCCATAAGACATATAGACATATTTACCATGTGATGTTTGCCACTGGCTATTTGAGTTCATCCATATATATATGGCTCTATGTGACTTTGACCATAGCACAGTTGTATGCACTGGTCGGAGCATTTCAGAAACTGCTGATCTGGGATTTTTCTCACAGCAGTCTCTAGAAACAGAATGTGCTAAAAAAAAATTTAAAAAATCCCCAACATCTCATGAACAGCATTTCTGCAGGTGGAAACACCTTGTTGATCTCAGGTCAGATGAAAATGGCAAGACTTCAGTAACTCAAATAGCCACTCTTTGTAACTGTGGTGAGCAGAAAAGCAACTTAAATGCCAAATCCTAAGGCGGACAGACCGCAGAAGACAGCATCAGGTTCCACTTCTGTCTGCCAAGAACAGGAATCTGAAGCTATGGTGGGTACAGGCTCCGATAGTCAATATATACATATATATGCACTGGGGTCCACTTTAAACATTTGAAAATGTTTATTTCCAATCTTAATACCTGATTTTCAAATATTTAAACAAAGAAATGTTTAATATTTAATATTCAGGATTCTGCACTATTTCTAGGTCCCAATTTAAATGTAAGCAAATGTGTGATATTGAGAATGTCAACTGCTTTATACAAAAGGTCAGATTATCCTCATGCCTAATCTTTTTATTGAAACGTGTTCAGAGGACTGATAATGGATTGGGTCTAAAATGGATCATAATGTTTTACACAAGCTTGTGGAGTCCATGCTAGCACACTGTTGTTAAATCAAACGGGGACGTACACGTACTAAGAAACTCGTTCTGAAATTCAGGTAAATATTACAAAGATCAAAGATTCTACTTTTCACTCAAGTTTCTGTCAAGCATAATATATATATATTGTGTAAGTGGTTGAGAACAACAGAGCTAAGATCCTGTAGGACTTCAAGTTCCAGACAGATAAGCAGCTGCTGGCCAACCAATCAGACATAGTGGTGGTTGATAAGGAGCAGAGAACAGCAGTAATGATGGACGTAGCAATCCCAGCTGATAGTAACATCAGAAAGAAGGAGCACGAGAAGATCGAAAAGTACCAAGGCCTGAAGGAACAACTGGAGCAGATGTGGAAGGTGAAGTCCAAAGTGGTTCCAGTAGTAATAGGAGCATTAGTGGCTGTGACTCCCACACTTGGACAGTGGCTCCAACAGATTCCAGGCAAAACAACGGAGGTGTCTGTCCAGAAATGTGAAGTTCTAGGAACAGCTAAGATGCTGTGTAGAACCCTCAAACTCCCACGCCTCTGGTACAGGACCCGAGGTTGAGGAAGACACATACCACCCCTCAAGTAGGGGAGATGAGAGGAGGATTTTCTTTATATATATATATATATATATACACACACACACACCGCTATGCTTCATTCTTTAAAGCTCATCATATCTCTCCACCTCACTTTGCACTTTATTGTTCAGAAGAACATCCATATAACTCTCTCACTACTTTATTTCTTTTGTTATTATCCCGTCATTGCTCTACGAACCAAACAATTCTGACTGATCCACCTGCCCTGGAGGGATACTTGCAAAGCTTCATGCTATATTGAACACTGCTGATATGATATCTGTGTGAACCTTCACAGCTGATATTGTGCCTGGTTTAAATTGGTCTGTAACATCCTGAGCTCATCACTCCACACAGCCTGCCCGGATGGCTCTGTTTGAAAGCTGGAACTGCTAAATGCTAATCAACACTGATGCATAGTCTTTCCCTGTACTCACTGAATCTAAAAAGAAGAGAGGTAGTCTTTACAAAACACTTCAACAGAGTTGAGGATCTGCAAAAGTTTAATTCAAATTCCATGCTTTCACTATGTACTGCACATATTAGTTAGAGGGGAAAAAACCCCCCTCAAAAGTCACTACTGGCATACAGAGCACTTCCATTTAGCCATTTATTCTGCATTATAAATAGCAATCATCGGGAAATGTCACCGCTGAAAGCTAGTGAACACTTTAGAAAGGCACTGCTATTTTTTTTAAGTGGAGTGCTCCCTATCATTTATTGCTCTCTGCCAGTTCATCAAAAATGCATTTCGGTTCGAGGTTCGCTGGACCTAACAATGATTTATTTGGCTTTCTCTATAAACAGATTTCTGCATGTGAGCACACTTGAATCAGTTCTAACAGCGGTTCAGCTGAATCCCAAAGATCCCAAAATCCAGATTCTCTCCTGCTGCTTTTCACAGTATTTTCAAGGTATTAGGATTGTTCACCGTTTCTTATAAAAGTAACATTTGAAATTTCAGTGCTAAAATTAATAAAGCCTTCCTGTATGGAGTCTGCATGTTCTCCTGTGCCTGTGTGGGTTTCCTTCGGGTGCTCCAGTTTCCTCCCACAGTCCAAAGACATTAGATTAGGTCATCTGGCTACTCTAAATCACCCACAGGTGTGAATGTGTGTGTGAAAGGTTGTTTGTGTCTGTGTCAGCCCTGTGATAGACTGACGACCTGCCCGGAGTGTACCCCGCGTCTCACCTGAACTCAGCTGGGATTGGATCCAGCTTCCCCACGACTCTTAATGGTGAAGTGATCTAGATGATGGATGGATGGATGGAATGTATTTGTGCTGCTAGAGAGCAAACACAAAAATAATTCGACAAACATGACCTGACAAATAGTGTGAGTCTCACCAGTATGATCTTACAAAACTGGCCTGATCTTTCACCTTCTCCTGCTGCCTGCCATAAACCTGCATCTGTGCGCGCACACTGTGGACTATACAGATTAACGTAATACATTCACTACGGTAGGGAGCTGTCAGGTAATCGGGGCAGTGAAACAAAGAGGAATGCAGAAGGTTAAAGGAAATTCAGGAGAATGTTAAAGAAAGCAGGCTTATTGTATCTTGTCGTTTACGCTGAATAACTCATTGTATTATACTCCTCTGGGAAAGACTTTTAAGTTGTTTTATTCTTTAATAGATCACTTTAAAATCACTTCATATACGGTGTGGATGGGACTGTTTATTTCGCTGGTCTTTATTGCTAAATAAATTGTAAATAATTTCAATACAATCCCTGCGGCATACTGTGGAATACTGATTTCTGTTGTGACTAGCGCTGTGTGGAGGACTGCATTCGGAATTAGTCACGGCTGATCCAGACTCGTTTTTGGACGGTACCGAGACGGGCGCTGGACGGAAAACCCTCCCACATGTAGACATCCTGTAGACTTCTTCTCCAGCAATGGAAGTCCAGTGACTGAGCCACGAGGAGTTCTTTGATGATGGACACACGCTTCCATGTTGCGCAGTCACTCTTTCAGAATCAGCAATTTCAGTGGAGCTGCCAGCTTGGCCATGCGAATGCATTTTAACCACCTGTAATTTCTTAAAAGGGTGAAATATGATGCACTGTCACAGTAACAGTATGGACTAAAGAAGCATCGTGTCATTTATGTCCCTTCTCGGTGAGCGCTACAGCTTTTGGCGCACGCCATGGCTCCCAGCACAAACACTGCAGCTCTATGTGTTTATATATGTATTTCCTGTCATGTTTTGTTTATGAAGCCATGTGTGTTTTGTTTTAAATAATGCATTGCCTCCATCTCTGTGTTGCCATTGGTTTATCTCCCTATTGTGTCATGATCATTCTGTTTTTAGATCCTCCTTTGCTTGGTTTGTGTGTTTAAGCCCTGGAGTTTCATGGTCTTGATGCGAAGTCTTGCCATGCTTTACATTTATTAAGTCCAAGCATTGTATCTCATGTTTCCTTGTTCCCTGGTTCATGCATTTCTTGGTTTTGCTCTGTGCCCATGTTTACATAAATCCGTAATCATTGTGTGACACAGGCAGGCAGTTCTTTGACCTACGTTCTGGATTATAATGATGATTAGGATTAGGATTTATTTGGTCTGTCCCTAATAAAGTACACGCTAATTACATTTCATTACATTTTGCGTAGAAGCTGAAAATTGAATTTGTAGCTTAATGCATGGCTGTTAATTGAAGTGCAATTTGTCATTTTCTTTGCTGTTGTTTATCGGCATTCATACCACAGAGCTTTTAAATTCTCGAATCTGACTGATCAGAAGCTCCCGGGTTCATACTCATGCACTTGCTCTATTATATTATCTACTATTTCTGTAGTATTATAATCATATAATAAGAACCCGCTGAGGAACTCGCTGTTTAAGTTATAACAGGAACTAACATTGCCTCATTTCACAACATTAACTGTAACTACAAACTAGAAAAATGTTTAATCATTTGCCAGGTATAAGAGAAATGGAGCAATTCTGGAAATGCCACCTTGTCATTGATCCTTCTCCTATAACTGCACATCCTGTCCTGCTCTGCTCCTTATTTAAAGGGGCCGGCTCACCCTTCCCAGAATCCTCTGCGTCGAGTAGCAAGTTGCAAATTTCAATGCTATCGATATTCCAAAAACGACCTACAACAATTCAGCGACATCATAGGCCACATATCTTAAATTATAACAAGAAATTGACTATTTTGTCATGGTATGTATATTTTAAATTCTTTCAACCGATCCATTCTGTTTTCATACTGTTGTTCCGTGAGTAACGGACGCGAATCGGCTTCGGCCAACTCGCTGGTGGCTGCGAAGGAAAGAAAAGAAAAGGCAAATTTTGTTCAAAGCCTCCACGAATGATGCGTAGATGAAAAAAGTTCGAGATGGGTTTAAAGATTTCACTGAGGTTTTGCTGCACGGAGAGCTAGAAGGCAGCAGTCATGTGCTTTCCAAACAAAAACAATGAATTATGATTCTGGGAAGGGAGAGCAGGTCCCTTTAAGTACAAAAATAAAACCGTTCTTGTAACCTGAAAATCCCTCGCTGCTGCTAATGATGGCCCCCCACAGACAGCCTAAAGATCAGTATGCAATTATTATGGATGGATGGTACCACATAGAAACCAGATGGCTGTGTGGACGTTTTTCCTTGGATAGCATTAGTACGGCAAATGCTAAGATCAGTTTTTGATGCTCGTGTTCATTAAGCTGCTCATTAATTCACAAGTTCCTGTTTACACAATTAGCAGGTTTTGATTATATACATAGTGTGCAGTTATAGAAGGGAAATTACTTCTCATACTTTCCGGTGTTACCCAGAAGACGATGGGTCCCCTTTTGAGTCTGGTTCCTTTAAAATCAGGAATTAATTCATTTCTGTCAAGCTGTATGTCCATTGCTGAAAGTGCTATACAAATAAAGTTGAATTGAATTAAACAGTGATGTCCTCATACAGGTTTTGCTTTACTACTGACTAATCAGCTATATTTTCTGAAACTTTATCACACACACACACGCACACGCAATGTACGCTACAGGAAGGACAGAGAGACAAGGTTAACAGGTGAGATGGAGGAAGAACCCTGAAGCCAAGATGGTGTACAGTACCTTGGGAAGCATCAGGGTGGATGATGGTAGTAGTGGGTGGGGGGGTTGTGGCGAGAAGCTCTAAATGGGAAACAAAATGAACACGCGCACACCCACACACGCGCGCACACACACACACACACACACACACAAGGCAGACAATGAAAAAGAAGGAAAAGGCATTCTGAAAGGCCTGGAGGTTAGTGCAATACCAGACAAATCTGACTCTCGCAAACTATTATTATTTGAAATAAGAAGCATGTTTAATTATATATACATTATTAGATAATAATGTTAGAAGCACCTGATTCATTGCTTCTGCATTAAGTTATTTATTTTTTCACTTGAAGGCCCATAAGTCAGTAAAACCCCCCCAAAAAAGCTCCTCAACCGAGCATACATCTATAACAGGCCTGATCTTTGTGTGATACGTGTACTGTATTCTGATCATGACTCCCCACGGATGGGAGGGTCACTTTAAAAATGAACTCCAATACAATTTCTAATTACCTGTTAAAAATGTAATGTTAACTAATTACCCCAGAAGTTTCTGTTACTTTTGCATTACCTCAATACCAGATATGAGGATAATGAGAGCATTTTCTCAGCCGGAGGGCAGAACTTGCACTGTACTGTGATCTTGTTCCTTTTTGCTCGTTTTAAATACAAAATAATGGTGAAATTTCCACCCAGTGAACACCTTTTTTTTCACCAGCGGCCATGAGGATGAATTGGTGACTGTAAGATTAGCTACGATTTCACTCGAGACCAGAGTGGCGATGTGAGACTTGTGAAGTGTTGTGTGCACACGTGTATGTAGTATATCCTTCTTTATTTAAAAATGCATTTCAGGGCTGCAACTACTGAATATTTTGATAATCGATTAATCTGTCGATTATTTTTCCTTGCTAATTCAATTAGTTTTATTTTTAAAAAATATCTACAAAAGATACTTATTTCAAATATTTCTTTGTAGCATTTTAATCAGCACTACTACAGACCTTTTCATTTATCATTTATCATTTTCATTTCTCATTTACTGCTTATCACGTTTTTAATCACTTACCACACTTTTTGCAACTGTGTGTCTGTAAATTTTGAACAGACGACTTCAAAATGACGATAAAATAAATATTGAAACTCTCCGATGGTAAGATTTTGCTTGCTGTGTGTGCACGAGACAAATCATTTTCAGTGTGTGCTATCAAAGCCAAAGATCCGCAGTCGACTCGAGATGACTGAATCGACTCTTTTTGGGATCGACTTGGGAACCGAAAGCAATATGGAGACGTGACGCACAAAACCCACGTACAGTATATTGTGTATGCTAAGAACATATGATCATTTATAAGCACTAATCAGTCAGGAAAATAGGCTAGTTTAACTTCTTACAAGCTAATTGAATAAAATAGCTTCGTTATCTGCTGCCTAACAAAACATAACAAAGCTGCTACGGAAGGTTCAAGCAGGAACGTCGCGCTTCTCCTCACAAATGAATAATAACTTTGTTTTAACGTGAGTAATATTATGTCACGAGGCTAGCAAGGTCGTGTACTGAGGTTCATACCATAGAGAAATTCGTACTGATGTTTATTCTCTAACATTTCACTCAAATGTTTTAATGACGTGACGTAGCGCATGCACAGTGTGCTTCATAATGCAGTGAAATTATTGCCAATTAATTTTATCGATTTTTTAAAAAAAAATTTTTTTTTATTATTAGTTGTTGTAGCCCTTATGCATTTTAAAATTGCAATCCTGCTAAATGACCCCCGTTATTACTAAACATATCAGTAATCTGGTTACAGCTTTTTTTTTTTGGAACTATAACGGAATACAGTTACCTTTTTTTTTCGTATCCTGATCATCTAATGCCATTCTGTGTATTCCGATACTCCCCAAGCCTGACGGTAACACGAACCCACACAACATATGGTACCGAAGGCTTCCAGAAAAGTGTTGTCTTTGTGCTGTTGATGTACAAGGCCTGTCAGGAATGTGCACCTCAGATCACAATGGCTCCCCCCCCACTAACACACGGGCCCCTTGCTGGGAAAAAGTCGCAGTGGGCAAAATTGGCTGGCTGTCTCTAGCACTTTATTGTCTGTGCTCCATCAAAAGATCTCAGTAGGGATCTGAACATTTCCTCTTTAATGATAAAACATCAAGAGCGGCGTAGTGTGTGTGTGGATGCGGGCGCCTGAAGCCAGGCCTGGCCAGAAACGTTGTGGAGAATTCTGTGTGTCTGCTGGCACAATGGCAGACAGGGGTATTCAAAATGTCAGCGCCTCCTTGTAGAAATTGTGCATGCAGTAGAGATGGCCACCGCCAAAGGTCTGAATGGGATGTGGCATGCATAATAGTCAAGCAAACAAGAATTTTCCACAGGCAATTTGCAGGCCGGCTGACTCGTGGTTCAAAATTATGAGTGCTGAAATATGAATGCAATTTTGGAGTGCAATATTTTCTGCGGGCCGTGAAGACGGGAACAGGGAATTCAAATCATACGGGCGTCACATGCAGGATTCTGACTACTTGTGACTTGCTTCCTAATCTTACCCATGGTTTGTCTTTTTTTTCTGTTTCTCTTCTGCATGCAGTCACAGAGGATATTTGACTTGATTTGAATGATTGACTATTGATTCACCCAGACCAGAAGGAGTGGGCTTTCCGTGATCACAGTGATTACATATTCGACTAATTCTACGATAATAATCGTGATCAACCATTAAGTCATGTTTCCACAAATGCATGTAATCGGTAAACGTGGTGTTCAGTTTCAATTAGTTTAACAAAATAATCTTATTGCTGCACCTTTATATCTTAACTGTTAATATCGGGCAAAAGCTTTGGGTAACTATTTGTGATAACAGTAATATGGTTCAAATTTGACCCCAAACACACATCAAAGTTGACTGTGGATATATAAAGTAAATTACATTAAGCTTAAAAGTCCTGACCTCAACCCTATCGAAGATATGTGGACTGTGCTTAAAAGTAAAGAAAACACACAAATGTAATTGAACTCTACCAATTCTACCAAAATATCCAACCAGAATTCTCCAGAAGCTTGCTGATTGGCTAGCAAAAGCATCCTGGTCAAGGTGAAACTTGCTAAGGAACATTTACGCAAATAATAGGTGTGAGGAAAATATATTTTGACCGTGTTGACTTCAGGAAACCCCAAAGAAAATTAAAGCTTGTGCACCAAATTCTTGTTTTTTTCTACTAAATGTGTATGTTGTATGTGCAATCATTCTTCCCCAGACAAAGAACAACTCAAAGAAATCACTGAAAGCCCAATACTGCCATGAAAATGCATGTCCATGATGAGTGGATGTGAACTTCTGACCATAACTGTACATTTATAAAACTTTGAGTCCAGGACATCTACAGGAGGCCAAACTTTGGGGAAAAAATACATGAATGATGCAAGATGAAGATGATTATCAGGGTAGAGCTGGATCTCACCCCAGACTCCAGACATTGATCTACAATCAGATCTGGCCCTTTTTAATATGGCAGACATGTTGTTATTTTGAAGCAGACGTGTCAACATTGCTAAGAAAAAAAAAAATCCTAGCAAGCAGGGGAGGAAAAAAAAAATCTGAATTTTAAAATGTTACAAAAATCATAGCATACTTTGTTGGTGGATCAGGTGGGGAAACAGGAAGTAAACATGGATATTTTAGTAATATTTAATAAGAATAATAATAAGCATAGCCTACGTTTTACCAATTAAAGAGACCACAATCCCCCTTCTTTACCTAGCTGGCTCTCAAGACTGAGGCGCCGGTCAAACGTCACCTAGATAAAGGAAGAAAGGCATCACTACCAGAAGCAAATGCATGTATTTCATGTTCAGCGACCTTTCCATTTCAATTAATTGCGTTTTCCGGTGGGCAGCTTTTATGTACATTTGGTTTGACCACTGCTTTAGCTGAGAAATCAAAAAATGACAGCTAAGAGGTCGCTCACATACGTATCACTGTAGCAAGAGGTCAAAACTGTAAATGTTACAGTTGTTGTAAACCGTAGATGTTGGCACCTCTGAGCTAGAAGTAATGGCTAACAGCAGACAATGCGGTAAAGCAGTAATGCAGACAAACCTGGAACTCCTAGGACCTGTCTTTGGGTTCAGCCTTACATTTCAATCTCTTTCTTTTTGGTATTAGTCAGTGGAGGAAAAAAAGCTAGATACTGACAAATCACAAATGGACTTGAATTATAATTCTTATTTTTCCTTAAACATAAATATCATACCGATTGTTTGTTTGTAAAATGCTATAATAAAAATAAGATTGACATGAACATGACCAAGGCCCTGTTTTTCACTGAACTTTCCTAATCACTGACTGATGAATCAGTGCAGGTCAAATACTGCAATTTCCCACGGATTAAAACGAAAACATGCAATTAGCTGGAGCAGATTGATAAGCTCCATCAACGAATGAAGCACATTGCCCGAATGACACCTGCTAGTCTTGTCGCGCTACAAAAATGGCACAAAAAAAATAAATCAAATACACAAACAAAAAAGATAAGCGGTACACACTAATTAGGCGAAGAAATTCTCCTGTGAGCAACAAGTACTTAGCTTGATACTCATCTGGATTTCACTGCACTTTCAATCAGAATGCGAAGCTTCAAACACTATTACATCAAATATTTCGGCAGTAGTTTGCCTATAACCTTGCCTTGACTCGAAGGGTTCTGCTGTAACTTTAATTGCGGTCATTCGTTCGTCTTTAGTAATGGCTCCATCCTGGTCCAACACTGGGCGCAAGGCGGGAATACACCCTGGGTGGTATGAGTAATTACGTATAAAAATTCAAAGTAAACAAAAGCATATGATGTAGACTCAAGAGCAAAAGACAAAGAGGATTACTTTTCAATCCACATACAAAGCATAAAATAAATTAAAGATGAAATAATGAGTTGCTGCTACTAACTCATGAGGCTCTATTCGTCTAAGGATACACCCCACTCTCACACTACTTCTAGGCAGCAAAGCTTCAAAGCTTACTACCTCTTCACATAATCATAAAGCATGTCCGACAAAAAAGCGCGCGTTTTGAAGCACCTTTTATTCAGTGCTATAGTTAGCTAGGAATAGTTGGTCGCTGTTGATGAATGAGGCAGCTCTGTAACGCTAATGCACAGATGTTTAATGGACTTGTTAATGCACGTAGTACGACTTATTGGCAAAAATATCATATTCAGGCTGGATCACGAACCCTGATTTTGTCACTTGAACTATTTTCTCACAACTACTGCAAATACAGCTCTAATAATTGGAACATAACCTCAAATTAAAAGCAGAACAGAGACACCTTTAGGGTAAAGCAGCTTTCCAAACAAATTTGAATAAAGTGCACTCGTAAACCATTTCAAAATGAAAACACTGAAAATGATTTAAAAATGTTCAATACAATGTCTGTCGTCTTCACAAAAGTCCTGAGTATTTTAAAATGGAATGACTGTAATGGTGATTACAGGCGAGTCAGTATTTGAGTGTGTTTCCACACCGAATACGCTGCTTGTTGGTTTTTTATTTAGCATTTTTAAAATAGGCTGTTCGCGTTTCATTGATTTGCGATTCGGTAAGTCGTGACGAGGATCAACTGTTTTTTGAAGTCGCATAAAACCCTTCAACAGCTATTTTATTCCTGTCCTGTTAAAATGTCACGGCATCACAACTTTTTTTTGGAGCACGCACGTGTTTTCTCATTAGGAGGGCTTTTCCAAATGCATTTGTAGGGTTGTTTGCTTCAGCTCTGTTTCTGGGTGTGGTAGTGTTACGCTCGTGTGTGCTCAGTGTTATCTGGCTTTTAGCACACTTCTTTGGAGTGATCTTAGTGCTTAAACAAATTTGTCATTTTTCCTCGACATGCCAAAGTTGCCATTGCAAATTCTGAAAAAAGCCGTTGTTTGCGCCGTGTCCGTTCCACATCCAAAGCATCAGTGCCATCCATCCATCATCTATACCGCTTTATCTGTCTGGGTCGCGGGGAAGCTGGAGCCAATCCCAGCATCTTCGGGCGAGAGGCGGGGTAC
>JAQMYM010000003.1:15292213-15321344 GCA_030014255.1 Parauchenoglanis ngamensis
TTTGTATTTATTATCGGAGTGCACATTCCCCCCTAGCATTAAAAAATCTTGTATGTGGCACTTGGTCCTGGAGAAACTCTGTCTCGTCTCACTGTACACTGTATTACATGTATATGGTTGAAATGACAATAAAAGCCACTTGACTTGACTGACTTGATGAAAAGAGTGCCAGGAAATTGTGCAGAATAAGACCTTTGAGAATTGGGAAAACATAAAAAACATTAACCTTCAGTTAACATAGATAATCACAGTACACACCTTTTTTATGTAACACAAATACTGTATTAGCTTAAAAAGGTGGAACAACATACACATGAGGAAATTGAAATGCTGGTTCCAGTACAACAAACAATGGTGAGAAGAGATGGAATAATGAATACAACTTTTAAAAAAAAATCAAAAGGAAAAAAAAGAAAATTAAATTTAATGTTGCTGCCTCACAGCTCCAGGGTCCCTGGGTCAGTCCTGAGCTTGAGTTACTGAGTTTCCATGCAGTTTCTCACTCTGTTCACTTGGTTTGTCTCTTGGTTCTCTGGTTTCCTCCCACCTCCCATGCCATTACTTGGGTTGGCTCCACTACGTTTTCCCATAGCTGAGAATGTGTGTATATGGTTCCCTATGAGAGACTGAAGTCACATCCACGCTGTATTTCTTCTTCAAGTCTAGTGTTCCCAGGTTAGGCTCTGAAACAACTATGACCCTGAACAGTATAAATAAGTTACTGTAGATGAACAGATGAATGATTACATTTACCTATATAAGAACAAATTAACTCGGAATCCTATCTTTTTATATTATATATCATTTTATATGTTATATTTTATATCATGTATATTTGGCCAGAGTTGTGTATGTGTGTGTTATATAACATGTACTACATGCGTTACAAACAACACTAACTGAAATGGTCACCTAGTCTTACATGAATACCATTTAAATTTGTTTGTCTCCTTAATGAGTTTCTGTCTCTATATCTACCTCTAACTCAATATTTATAACCTCTTCTATCTTCTGTCTTTGCTCTAACATTCTCAATCATACAAGAGTTTGTAACTTTCATTAAGGATTTTATTCATGTGTGTGTATAAAATAGAAAGCTCACTAGCTGAACATTGGATGGCAGGTGTAGCAATTTCACACCATAAATTATTACAAATCATAAATTCACTTATTACACAGATTTTCTGTGCAAAATAATAACCTATAAATATAACAACTTACATGATTAAAATTAAGTGTTAAACATATTATATCTAAAAGTGTTATAAGTGGACACTTTAGTCTGTCACTTCACGTTTCTTTGTCTACAGAAAATTATGTTTATAAGGGAAGTGAATTCCAGTGAAAAGTGGTATTGTGTCAGTTTCTTACGAAAAACAGAAGTGAGCTTTGGTCAATGACAAATGTAAGTAAGCATTAAAAGACTGTAATATCTATCAGTCAGGTACTACTAACTAGTCAGGTGACACAAACAGCCATTCTTTATTTTCTTTAGAATTATAACTGCATAGGTATATTTTAGTGCAAAAAAGCCACACAATCCATCCATCCATCCATCCATCCATCCATCCATTATCTGTACCGCTTTATCCGTCTGGGTCACGGGGAAGCTGGAGTCAATCCCAGCGTCTTTGGGCGAGAGGCGGGGTACACCCTGGGCAAGTCGCCAGTCCACCACAGGGCCAACACAATAATTTTTATTAAATGACTGCACATACCATGTTGCTTCTCATCACTTTATAGTGGAAAAGAATGAAGGAGGAGAATTCAGGCTACACTAGTTAACCATTACACAAAATTTCTGCATTTGGGAGCGGAGACTGAAAATTACTATTCTTTAAAAGATTCATATTGCATTTACTGTGTATATTGGCTGCAGACAGAAAAAAGTGCACTTTCGTTAGAGACTTGAATCACAAGACTTTAGCTTATCTTGATGAATATGTTAAATTCTTATAACACAATAATTCTTTATACTCTTTTAAATATATTTTTTGTGATAAATAAATGAACTTGCTTTACTAAACAATACTTTTCTTTCCCTTACAGAGGTTTGTGAAGGTCAACAGTTAGTACAGATCCAGGATGGTCCATTGTACCGTGTAAAAGGATTCCCAATGTCCATCTCCTGTAGTGTTAGTGGCCTTGAGAATTCAAGGGTTCAACATTTTACTTTTTCAGTCTATAAACCAAAACTCCCAGATGTTCAAATCCAGATTATTAGTACTAATGACCCAAATTATGCTTATGCAGTGTACGCTGCAAGAGTGCGTGACAAAAGCATTGTGATCGAAAGGCAGACAGAGACTTCAGTTCTCTTCCACATTAAGTCTCCGAATATGGAAGATTCTGGAAAGTATGAATGTTACACTCCAAATCAAGGATCAGTGTATTACGGAAGTTACAATGCTTTCACCACACTGAATGGTAACTTGTTTTATTATTCTCTTTTTTTCTACACTCCTGGGCAAAAAAATGAGCCAAACCCGATATTGCAAAAACATTAAACTTTTAATGGTCTCAACAGCAAATCATTAGTCAGGAAAATTAAAGAATTAAACAAATTGATAAAGTAAGTTCATGTGGGACAGCTTTTCCCTAGATTCCCTTTATATGTTGAAGTCTTGTGGGTAAACTTGCAGATGGCTTTTTACAGAAAGAAGAGTCCATGTTGTTCCACTCAATGTTAAAGTCTTCAAACAAGATATATTTTGGAAAATTTTAAACACCCAGACAAGTTAGTATCAATTTTATATCATTTAAACATTTGAATCATTTCATGATTTTCTTTTTGCATACCAGAAGACTATGTAAGTGAACTTCGCTGTTTCCAACTTTAACCCCCCAATACTTTCAGCAACAAGCATCAACCAGCAAAAGAAGGCCGAGGTCTCAGGAGTGCTTTTTTTAGTTCTTGTTAATTTTCTGCCCAGTCATTTTTGCTGAGACCTTTAAAAGCTTAATGTTAAATGTTAAAGCTTAAAATGGGTTTACCTAATTTTTTTTGCCCAGGAGTGTATATGCCAAGTGATCTAATATGTTATAAGTCATAATGTATCTGATATTATTTCATAGACTAATATTTTTGTGTATCTGTAAAAAAATGTTAAGGCTTATTTTTATTTGCTCCATCCTAGAGTGACAATTTAGATATGATGTATAACCGAGTGTGATTAATTCTACATGCTCCACAGTGATTGAGGATACTCTGGAGGCATCCTACTCTGGACCTGCATCTCATAGCATCACTGAGGGTGAATCCCTTCAACTAGATTGCCAAGTCTCCAGTCAGACCTTCCAGCACACTCATCTGTCTGTCACATGGTATCTGCGTGGTAGCACTGACACTCGACCTATCATCAGTTTGGACCGAGATTTAACTGTGAGGCCTGGAACAGGGTTTGCAGACAGATACCATGCTGGGCTCATAGCTATGGAGAAGACAGATGACACAAACTACAGACTCAAGATAAGTCAGATAAAGCAGTCTGACAGTGGTGAGATCTACTGCCAGGCTGACGAGTGGATCCAAGACCCAGATCGCTCTTGGTTTAGGATTTGCCACAGGAACACCACAGGCTCCAACATAATGGTCAAAGCTCTAGGTAAAATATATGGACTGGATACTTCAACTGTTTGGTTGAACTGGACACTTGTACTGTACTTTTACTGTGCTTGTACCATGCTAATTAAGAGTCTATATAAATGGCACATCAAAAAATATTTTATATCTTGATTTCTCTGTGTTCTCTGTATGTCAGACACGGCTCATGAAGGGGGATCTTTTGTTACTGAAATTCAGCTTCTGAATGGGACCCTTGAGGAAGGAGATTTGATGGAGCTCCAGTGCAGCATAGAGGCTCAGAATCTTCCTGGGAATTTCTTCTCCATGACTTGGCTAAGAAATAACATGGAAGTGGCTCAAATTGGTCCCTCTGGCGTGTTATCTGTAGCTAGCCTCTATGTGAAAAGAGCGAATAATGGGGAGTTGAGGACTGTAAAGAAAGGGGATAGAATCTTTGTTCTCACTATCCAACCAGTCAGGGCTGAAGATCAGGGCATGTATCAGTGTAGAGCTGTACAAGAGGAGAAGACAGAGACTTGGTCCTTTGTCAGAGGAAAAAGCCAGCTATCACGTGAAGAAACTGTGCACATCAGAGCCAAAGGTCAGATATTTTTTTATTATCATTACTGTAATATTACATTCGTCAATGTTTTATTAAGAATATTACAAACAACAAAGCAAAATGTACATACATAATGAGAATTAAATACAGTTTTAAAAAAAAAACTGTGAACCCTTTGGAATTCCAAGGTTTTTTTTTTGATTGATTATTCATAAAATGTGGTCTGGTCTTAATCAAGTCACAATTATAGACAAACACAATTTGACTAAATTAATAAAACATACAGTAGTAGTTTTCAGGTCTATATGGAGCATATCGAGTAATCATTTACAGTGCGGGCTGGAAAAAATAAGTGAACCTCTGTGCTTATAGGAGCTTACAGGAGTCAGATGTTTGAATTAAGGAGATAACATTGGAAGTGTGGGTTGTATAGGTGCTTTACCATTTAAATAAAGACACACAAAGTCTGGTTACTGACAAATCTGTCCTTCTCAAGAACATTTGATTATTGTGAACATTTGATTATCACTGCACACCAGCACCAAAACCTCATTCCAACTGTGAAGCATGGTAGTATCATGGTTTGGTGCGTTGACTGTATAAGAATGGACAGCATATCATCTCTAAAAATTGAGGCCACCATAGGTTCCTGCTGGCTGTCTGGCTGCAGTACAATTTGTAGCCCCACCCCTTCCCATGCCCATAGCTACCTAGCAATATTGTATCCATCCAGCCTGTCAGCTATCAAAATTTTCACAAAAGCCATTTGCTTGGTGAACACATACACTATCAATAAGAAAAGAATAGATTTTATAAGTAGCTAGTTAGTTTACAGTGTACACAGAATAGTCATGTGTCCCATACAATGAATTTTTTAACTCATTATGCATTTGAAATATCCATCTTTCAGTAAATTTCCAGTTCATGTGTATCATGCTGAGGTATTTTGGCTTCACTTCTGTAGAATAGACGTGAACAGGAGCATTCCGTACATTTTTTTTTACAGTCTTATGGTTTGAAGCTTCATTTCTGCCTCAGGGTCTGGATGCCTTTCAATCATTGTGGGAACAATGAATTTAAAACTGTATCAAGACATTTCACAAGAGAATTACAGTCCATAACCTCAAGCTTAAGAGAGGTGGGGTGTAGCAACAAGACAATGACCCACAAGTATATCTACTAAAGAATGGAAGGAGGATCTACAACTTACTAAATTCAAGGGATCACTTACTTTTTCCTTCCTGCACTGTGAATGATATCTCAGTGTGCTCAATAAAGACTTGAAAATTACATGAAAAGTAAACACTACTGTGTTATTAGATTAGTCCGATTTGGTTTGTTTATAATTGTGACATTAATGTAGATCAAATGAGGGTTCACAAATGTTTTCTTCTTTCAGCTGTCTATTAGAATTCATACATGCCTATATATATACTGTCTTCAACTAATCTGTAATTCTCCTGTATTTTGATTCAAGAGAATGGTTTGGCTGTGGTCATGACAAAACAGCTGGTTAATGTGACTGAAGGAGAAGCACTACAAATCAGCTGCAGTGTCTCTGGAGCCAAAGGGCTACTGTCTGTGTCATGGCAGCACAAAAAATCTACTGGCAGCTCTTTCAGTGATGTCATAACCCTGAGTCATGAGGGGGTGATAAGAGATGTAGGGCCTCAGTATCAGCATAGGGGCTTACGCACATTTCGTAATAATGCTGCTGATTTCATTTTTGAGTTAAATGAAGCTCTTCTGTCTGACACTGGTGAATATATGTGCACTGTATCTGAATGGAGCATTGAGAGCAGTGACAACATGAAGAAAGTAAACAGTCAGTCACAGCAAGGCCAGGTCTTTGTTAACTCTATTGGTAAGTCAAATTCTTGTTAATTCATTACTTTTGGATAAGAGAGAGAAAGTGGCTCAACAGGATGTAAACAAGTAGATAGTACTGAGATATATTTTCCTGCAAGACGATTTTTCTAGAATTAAGCTGAATTAACATTTAAGAACGTATGTACTGTAAATAAATATAGGGTCAATTTCATTGGCAACAAACTGTGCATTTTTGATTCTCAATGATAATATGTCATTAACATTTTACGTAGAAAATTTTTCACTAGTATTTATACCTCAGTGTAACAGGATAGCAAATCTTTCAATATTTCACTTGAACATCGGTAATTGCTTTAATCTTTCATTTCTTTTTCTTTCCTTTCTAGATTCTCTGGTAAAAGTGAGCTTGAAAACTCGTAAACCAAATGTAATTGAGAACTCCGTAATAAAAATGATTTGTTCAGTAAAAGCACCTAAAGTTGTCTTAGCTGTGACTTGGAAGTTTGAACCACATAATTCAACTGCTCAACAAAACCTTATATATATGGACCATACTGGGAGCATATCCTATGGAGCAGAGCAGCGGGATTATCAGCTAGAAACTCAAGTGCAAGAATCAGGCACAGATTTTGTTCTCAAGGTGTTGAGAGCAAGTAAGAGGCAAGAGGGACGCTATGAGTGCCAGATTGATGCATATGTCAAAAATGTTCAGAAAACCAAAAAACTGTCCAATCAACTGGCCATCACTGTAGGCAGACCTGGTATGAATTTAATTAACTACAGTTATTCATGCAACTTCTTTGGGACACAGGTTCCAAGACATGGGACAGAGATGTCCTAAAGCACAGGTTTCAAAACCTGGCCCTGGAGACCCCTGTCCTGTAATTTTAGTGTTTTCCCTGTTCGCAACACACCTGATTTAACTAATCAGCTAATTAAGAACTGTTCCTGAATTGAAGTTGGTGTGATAAAATGTGCAGGACAAAGGGGTACTGCAGGACCAGCGTTTGGAACCTGTGTTTTAGGACATCAAAGTGGCATATATTCATGCTGTAAATCTTTAAGTTTGTTGAAGGATCAAGTTGGAGTTTACACCATAAACTGAATCTAATTCTGTTCTTCTCTTCTTTTGTGCATTTCAGTCAGCAAACTGTCTGTCTCCACCACCCTTAGGTCTCGTCTGAAAGTCCAAGCCAACAGTGATCGAGTGATTGATTGCCTGGTGACATCACAAACTTCTAATTCTTCCCGTTTTGAGGTAACATGGATACATGGTACACAGACTCTGCTGAAAATGGATACAGAAGGGGTGGTCACTCTGGAGATGGATGAAAGGATCAGCATGAGAAAGACTAAAAGACAGACCTTCCAACTGATGATACAACAGGTGAAGTCAGCAGACAGTGGAAACTACAACTGTTCAGTACAGGAATGGATTCAAGATCCTGATTGCATCTGGTATAGTCTTGACACAAAGTCTGTCACCATGGACCTAGATGTTTTTGAAAAAGGTATGTTGTAGACAACTGCACTTTTGCTTGATCACACCACAGACTACAATGCCTTTTGCTTCCACACAATAGAAAAACCATATAAATTGATGAGCTGGTCAGTTGTCAGATCATGTGGTCAGTGGTCATGGTAAAGCTGTAGAATTTATTCACCTCTATAATAAATGGCAGGTATTTTCAAAATTTAGAAGTGCAACTTTCTGTGTTCTGGCACATTAGAGCATAGCTTTTGTGCAAATCCTGTGATCTACAGGCATATAATGGCCACTTATATGTGTAAATCTTAGACTGGCAAATTTTTTTCAGTTATTTGTAAGTTGCAACTCACAAATTTCTGCTAGAAATGTGGCTTCAAGAAGATAATTGTAGCTGAATATGAGATTTTATGAATCATTGGGCCTTATGAAAAATAAACATTAATGGCAGGGTTTTCCACCTAATGCTATACAAGGTATGGCTATTAACTAAGGAGACTGAGGCTGTAATTCAATTTTAATGTAGAAAACTTACATTTCAATTACTTTCTCCTTCCATATATTATCCTTCTTCAACTACACACCTCTGCATTTTGGTCTTCCACTGATCAAAGCAGTACAGTAGGTCTTCTTCTGTTAGTTGTCTCAGAAGCTCCATAATTTTCTTCTTCACTTTGGGAACAAACTAAAAATGAGTTACCTTGAGTGCAGAACTTGATTTCAGGGAAAAGAAAAAAGTTTCATGGTGCTAGATCAGGAGGATAGGAAAGGAGCTCAAGTAGGTCTCTGTCAAGTCTCTGGGACACAAATTGCTTCACTGAGAACACTGTATGTGCATTGCCATGATTGAAGGAGGAAACCAATTTCCCAAGCCGTGGCCTCTTTCTTCTGACCCTTTCTCATAAAGTTTTGAGAACGTTTTTGTTATAGTATTGAGTCACTGTTACTCCATTGGGAACCAAGTACTTCATAATTACACTCTTAATGTCAAAGAAAACAATTAACATGACCTTGAATTGGCTTTATTGAGCTTTCTTCATCCAATGTGTTTTCCAAAGCATGTACTGCTGTTTTGTCTCAGGAGTATACTGATCTGAACTGCTCAGTCTCATTATTTAATAGCCACACCTCATAATTATCATTTACTGCATAATGGATTAATCCACAACATCACCCCATGAGTAAAAGACATTTAGCTGGTGAGAACAACCTGGCTTGTTTAGTTGTTGGTTTGTTTTTCATAAAATGCCTTAAAAGGCATTGTGGCTTGTGCAGTTGCCAGTGAGAAAAGTTATTGGTGTTGTTTTTAGTCAAAGGTAAATGATTAATTCACTTATTACTGCTGAAATTGTATTAAAATGGAAACACGCTTAATGATTATGCAATTAGAAGAAGAAACTAACAAGATACATTAACTGCTTAAGGATTCTTTTGTGAACCCTGTTTACTGAAGTATTCAAATTTTATAATTTATAATTAGCTACTGATTTCAGTATTTAGCTTTAATGATGGCTCTTTTCTCTCTTTTTTTTAACTTGCCTAATTTTCCTCTAGTCTACGTCATAGCCATTTCCCACTTGCTATGCCAAGATTATGATTGCCAACATGGGCTTCTGCTATTAAATATGCTGCCAAAACCTGCCACTTTTTTTTTTTTTTGGCAATGTCAGAGGATATCTGATGGCTCTTAGAGGAAAGCAGTAATAGATCCCTTGTGTGAATGTGCTATGTGTATGGTGTATGGTGTCCTGGATTGGCTAGCATGTATAAATGGATGACAGCCATTGCTTGGACTTGATCTCTAGTAGCTTCCCTGTTTAGGATTACAGTGGCTATTTATTAACATTTTTTGTGTATACATTTTTTTGGAAATCGTTTATATGTGTGTTAATCTTGTATCATTTATTCTTCAGAAAGTGATTTCAGCATGGATAAATCTAACGTTCAGTTGGAGGCCATTGAGGGAGAACAGGTGAAACTGAGCTGCTCATTGGGGCCTAGTGGGCTTGATCCCACATTTCGTTACTCACTGAGTTGGTTCTTTCAAAGACAAGATCAGAGTTTGTCTACAGTTATGCTCCTTACCTACAGCCACGAAGGACGTCTGCAATTCCAAGGATCTGATCAAGAATTTCAACATAGACTTCTTTTCTCCAGACCCACAATTAGTGACTTTCATCTGTCCATCTTGAATTCTGTCCCGTCTGATAGTGGAAGCTATTACTGTCAAGTAGATCAGTATCAGGCTGACTGTAAGAGCAAGTGGGAAAGGAAGGCGAGCGACAAATCTGGTTTTACCAATGTCAGTGTACACTTTATAGGTAAGTTCTTTCCTATTGCTTGTAAGTGTAATAATATCTGTAAGTCATTGTCAATAACATTAAAAAAGGATGATTTCGGCTTTCTTTTTTCAGAGAGTAAGCTGCAAGTACACAAAGCCAATCGCATTCTCCACATTACTGATATTCAGACTGGCTTTATGGTGGAGTGCATGATCAGCTCACGCTCCAGTGATAAGTCTATCTTTGAAGTAACCTGGTCCAGGAAGCAGGGAGATGAGCAACCCATGACCATTTTCACCGCAAATCGAGATGGCACTCTACGTAGTGCGATTCTTGATAGAACTCTGGTGTATGATCGGCCCAGTACCAACCGCTACACACTCACTGTGCCTGATGTTGATGCCTCTGATAATGGCAAGTACCAGTGTCAGGTTGTGGAATGGCTACAGACACCTGCTAACACCTGGAGGAAGTTGGCTGAAGACAAATCAGGAGAACTTTCCATCAATGTAAAGGTTGAGATCAAATCAAGTATAAGCACTTTCACTTTGGAGACTCCAGTCACTCATATGAACACTAGTGAGGGAGAGCCGTTGGACCTTAGCTGCTCTATTAATTTTGATAAAGTGGACCCCACCTTCCAATACACTCTCACCTGGTTGGTGGAGAGGCCGGACTCCAGTGCCAGCTCTTTCTTACTGAGCCATACCTATAATGGCCATCTACAATACCAATCAGAGAACCAGCAGCTCATCGGCAGGCTACAGTTTTCCAGGCCCTCAGCCAAAACCTTTCATCTTACAATTTTGAATTTGGATCCATCTGATAGTGGAAACTACCAGTGCAGGGTTCAACAGTACCAGCTGAGCTGTGAAGGCAAGTGGGAAAAGAGGGGATCTCCACAATTAGTTTCAACTATGGTCAATGTTCACAAAATAGGTAAAGTATGATTCTTTCCTGTTGTTTTAATTTTGTACTCACACAAGATTTTCCTCAGACCATTTTTATTTATTCACCTTAACTGAAGATAATGAACTTTGACTTTGGACCTCTTTTAATTACAAAATGAGAATGATCATTTTCTGTTGGTGTCTGAAAATAGTAATTTTGTCTAATGTTTTGCTACCACATAACAGAGAGCAAGCTGCAAGTAAACAAAGTCAGTCGCATTTACAATGTTAGTGATATTCAAACCGGGTTCGTGGTGGACTGCAAGATCAAGTCACGCTCCAGTAATATGTCTGTATTTGAAGTAACCTGGTCCAGGAGGCAGGGAGATGAGCGGCCCATGACCATTTTCACTGCAAGCCGAGAGGGCAGTCTACGTAGTGCGATCCTTGATAGAACTCTGGTGTATGATCGGCCCAGTACCAACCGCTACACACTCACTGTGCCCAATGTTGTTCCCTCTGACAATGGCAAGTACCAGTGTCAGGTTGTGGAATGGGTACAGACAGCTGCTAACAACTGGAGGAAGTTGGCTGAAGACAAATCAGGAGAACTTACTGTCATTGTCCATGCTAAAGGTAATCCAGACACTTTCATTCTCATATATTTTATAGGCTGTCTATGAATATACTAATACTTATTTAATATTGTAGCTCCTTTGTATGAAAACGAATGCTCTTCTGGACTAATACTGGGCAGCCTCATTCCTCTGCTTGTCCTCCTGCTTCTGGTTGTCATATGGATGCTGATTAAACTTCAGAAGCTAAGATCTACTTCAAAAAAGCAAAATGACTCTCTGTGGACTGAGGGTACTCCACTCAAGGCTATTACAGAAACAGCAACAGATGAAAAATAAAATGCCTAAAGCTGAGTTTCACTGATGTCCTAACAGCCTGAAGTATTTAACAGTAGAAAAGTCTTTAATGTGTTCATACAATGTTACATGAGAGTTAAGACAGTGAAACACCTGCTTCCTAAGATAATTAGTAATTGAATAAGGCTATTTTGTGAATATGAAAATGCATGTTAATGGGTATGTCACCAACACTGATAAGATTAACTTAATGGAAAAAAAAATGGGTATGAATATTTTAGACTTTATAATCTTTTGAGGAGTATATGTAAAAGTTACACATTGGTTTTA
This sequence comes from Parauchenoglanis ngamensis, assembly GCA_030014255.1. Taxonomy (NCBI): domain Eukaryota; kingdom Metazoa; phylum Chordata; class Actinopteri; order Siluriformes; family Auchenoglanididae; genus Parauchenoglanis; species Parauchenoglanis ngamensis. The sequence goes on from JAQMYM010000003.1 coordinate 15,304,031, forward strand.
GAAATAATGTCTTTGCAGTAATTTTGAGCATTACCATTATGATATCACAAGACTTTAGAGTTTCTGATTCACAAAATTAAAATGCACCACGTGATGGCAAGAATTACAGCTCATCTGTAAGAAGTAATGTTAGATGGTATAAAGAGTAGGAAAGCTTTATAATGAATAAAGACATGCTTTTAACATTCATAGTAATAAAGAATTACAGTACATTCTAAATTAAAATTAGTTTATTAAAAAATAAGATTCTGTTTGTATGTGTCATCTTATTTATTCATCAATTGCACAATGATTTAAATGTGTTAAACAGCTGCAAATGTCATATCACTATCTAAAAAGGAAGTTAGTTTTTGTTGTAATATGCGTCAAGCAAGGAGTTCTGGTTGATGTCTTGTGGTTTGTTCTGTCACGTAAGCAGCACAATAACCACACGTGTACAAACTTGTCACCTCTTAAAACACTACATAAAAGAAAAGCTCTGGCCTTTTTAAAAAATAGAGTATCCTTTGTAGGGGTTTTGTTGCATACATGGATCTTAGTGATTCCCTAGAGGCCTTAATTTCTATATAGCTGTGTCTTTGCAGTCTTTTCAACTTTATCAACTTAAACATTCACTAAATGCTAAATGTCTACAACTGATGTTTTGAAACTAAAACTTCACTGCAAGAGTGCTTCCTGTCTCCATGCTTGGTATTTGACCTTAAGGTATAGTGTAGATGATATTCTTTTTCTGACTCGCATTTTTATAAAAAGGATACTATTTTAATGCAAGTTTGTCAAACAAAGGAAATGTCAGTGTGACCACTTAACTCTTAAAACAATCTCTTCAGTTCACTTAAACATTTTCTGACTTTCTTTGACGCAAAAATGCTGCCAAATAAAAACTCTTATAAAATGTATTTGAATTAAAACATATATAAATTAAAAGAATAAACATCCATTGCAAAGCTTACTGAGACATTAAGTTAAGAAATGTCATCAGGAAATTACCAAACAGCACAAAGTGCTGAGTAAGTAGAGCATTCTAAGACGTAAACGGTATGAACTAAATATTCTGCACTTGGCTGTGTGTGGGTGTGTATATATAACTGTGGTGTGACGTGCCATCTGTCAGACACAAAGATTCACATCTAACACGCAAACCCAGCGTCTGGCACCTTTCGCTCTCACTCTCGCTCTCACTCTCTCTCTCTCTCTCTCTCTCTGTCTGTCTCTCTCTCTCACTTTCTCACGCTTTCTATCTTTTTTCTCTCACATTAGTGCTTGTCCTTGAATGTTGTAAATTTCCAGTTCGAAATTGCAGTAATTTTACATAGTATAAATGCTACTATTATTGCTCTTTCTATGTCTGTTGTAATTCACTCTTTATAGTATGTTGTACCTGGAATACTTTGGCATGCTCTTTTTAAAGATCCACTGTGTGGGACTCAACCACCTGAATGCCCCTCCATTACCCCTCCCATTCCTGGTGTGTATTACAATGTGCAATGAATGTCAGGTCCCTGTAGTGTACTTCCAAATACCTCCATTCACACTCCCTTGCCTTTTCCATGCTAGTTAATAAATATGATCCTCCATTTTTCAAAATGTGGGTTATTAAACTTGTTAGCCGGCACCAGTGACAACTGATTCCTCTTCTTTCTTCTTCTTTGTCTTCATTTTCCTTCTTGGTCGTATTTCCGTTGCTTCCTTCTGGAATGATTCTGTCACTTATAAAAAGATAGTGCTCTCTAGAGGTTTGTCCTTTCTGGGCTACTGTAGCGGCGCAGCATGGTGGTGTAGAAGTGGACCTGCTTTGTAGATATAGTTACAGGTATTTGTATAAAAACATACTTAGGAATATTATATTTCATTTCTGTTAATAGATCCACATAAATCCTACATTGTGGACCTTTAAATAACACATGATCTAATATTTTGAAGTAAAGAAAAAGTGAATTTTAGTGTTGACATAGTAGGAGCAATCCATTAATGCAGGAGTTATGGAACCTGCTATCTGTGAAATACACATTTTTTAAAAGTAAGTGCCAGTTAGACAGCATCCTCTGGTGGTTAAAGGCATTATTACACATGGCAACAAATCAACCTATATGTTCAAGGGAAAACTTATACACATTGTTAAAGGTTACAGGTTCTTAGATTGTTAATGAGGTTCTACATGGAACCTCCTCTAATTGTGACACACTCTTAAGTACATCCATTAAGGCTTACCCAAGAAGGACAGTGAAAAACCCTTAACCTTTTTTTTTTTTTTAATAAAGATGTATTTTTGTTGGTTTTGTTATAAATCTGCTTTGTTTTAAAACAATTTTTATCATGAAGTAATTTTGTCTTATTTGCAGACTGAATCCTTTCACACCACAGGACATGTCTCTCTCAAGCCAGTATCAGGCATGGACTTAATTAAGCTTCCTGAAGCCACTGCACAAGTTATAAGGTGTCAGAAACTTTTTTTCAGAACTGTAGAATCTTGGATGCATAAAGGATATTTTCTAATATAAGTGTGGGTGGTGTTTTAAGAGATTATAAAACTTCTCAGTAAAATTCTCTAATGACTGCCTGGCACAGTAACAGGCCCAAGGAAGTGACAATCAGTATTAATATGCCACATAAAGCATTCTTAAGGACTGGATTTAAAAATAAGAAACCATACAAGCTGATTAATCTTGTCAAAGGAACTATGTATTGGAATTGGAATTGTGTTAATCATAATACATTTGCTAAACAATTCTGCATTATGTATGCTGTGTATCCGTGTGCCTGGGACTTTACAGTGCTGCTGGGACTGTACTGCTCAAACAAGGGCTTGTAAAATTGCATGTTTCTGTCCAAATACAAGTTGGATCTAAGAGAAAAGGACAATAATGTATATAGTAAGGGATGATATGTATTTGATCACTTTTTTGTTCCTTAATGTACTTCCTGTACATAGATTAACTTCAAATTTACACACACAATGTCACAATGTCTTTTGCCTTTGCCTTTTATACTAATAAATATGAACAAAAAAGTATGTATTCATAAGCATATAAACAAAGTTATGTTTAAAAAAACAAAACGTTGCAAAAAAAATTCTAGTGCAAAGTTCTTGTGTTCTGGTGTCATTATAAAAATTGTTGGTTGTGAAGACAACTAGCAATCACGGGACAACATTATTAAACACTTGAGATGAAAAAGCTACGGATTGGTTAAAAAAAAGGCAAAACATACTCTAATACTATCCATCCATTATCTACACCGCTTTATCCATTTGGGTCACGGAGGAAGTTGGAGCCAATCTCAGCTGACTTTGGGTGAGAGGCAGGGTACACCCTGGGCAGGTCGCCAGTCCATCAGCACACAGTCAAACAGCCACACATGCTCACATTCACACCTATGGGCAATTTAGAGTAGCCAGTTGACCTAATCTGCATGTTTTTGGACTGTGGGAGGAAACCGGAGCACCCGGAGGAAACCCACACATGCACAGGGAGAACATGAAAACTCCGCACAGAAAGGTGATCGAACTCAGGACCTTCTTGCTGTGAGGCAACAGTGCTAACCACTGCACCACCGTGGCATTGGTGCCATATAACTAATATTGAACCATTTAGGCACCTAAAAGCCAAACCAACACCTTCAGGTTGCCAAATAAATCGAGGAGGAATCGTCAGCTAAGGGTACTCGACATCTCTACAAAAACAAATCATGGAGACGTTTTAATCGTTCACGATCTAAAATTGTCATAGCAGTTGACCCCGATTCATCGACCTGCATGTTATTCTGGACAGTTTTAGAAACTGGACAACTTGAACGAACCCCTCAGTCACATCATGGGCTAACATTGTCATGAAGTAAATGAGCTTTATGTTCATCCAACACAGAAACTCGCATGTACCATTCGCTGTTGCACTACTTGTGGGCTACTCCACGCACCAAAAAAAGGAAAACGACAGTTTCTGTTTTGCCGAAGCAAGCAGCTAAAGGAACTGCAGCAGAGAATATTTCTTCTTAACTTTGGTCAAACTTGTAATAGGAAAAAGGGACAGCGAGAAACCTTGTGATAATAATGGCGTATTCATGATGGAACACGAAGAAAAGACGTCAAGAGGGATCAATGATGCAGTTCACTGTGTTTGTTGTACGCTTTTGAGCAAACGTCCCTGTTGAGCGAGGGAAAGCGCAGCTCTGACAAGCCACAGAGGAACACTGAGGTTCTGGGATTCTCACATCGCAAGAGAATTTTGTGTTTGTTACAACTTGTAGAGGTCTGCGATGTTACGAATCGGTTTTGTTAAACTGATGTAAAAACGTGGGACATGAGACAGATTTCCTTTTTTTTTTTTCTTTTTTTTTTTTTAAAGAATATGTGACTTGACAAAAATCCACCTACAATGACTTGCATACTAATATCTATAATTTACTCTGCTGAAATTCTGACTTGACCAATTTAATTTAAACTTCTTACATTACCCACAAAACCTTTTGACTTCCTGCTGAGTGTGATGCAGCAGAGCTTTAATCCTTTGGTCTGTCCAGCTTTGTCACGTCTTCATCTGTACACTCTGCTTAAACAGATCAGGCTCCAAAGCCTTAACAGTCATGGTAATATCGCCGCCAACACCATTGTGCACATTGTGTCATATCGATCATATAGATCGTTGCCTTGGCCGGGCCAAGTCTCTGTCGTAACTCGGGCACGTATTCTGAACTTGGGAAGGTTCAGGCCAATGTTTGCAGTCTCCAGTACTTCTACAATGGATTTCTCATTAATGTGACATAATATGACACCACTGACAAAACAGTGAGCAAAAAAATGCTCTTGATATTTAGTTTTTTTAGGAGCAAAATCTGATTTGTTACCCCTTATGTTTAACATTGTTCACTTTTTTCTCTTATTAAACTCATGCTGTGATGTCAATGCAGCACACCGACATCTAATAGAAATACAGAATTAGCTAAGGAACCAGTACCAGAATGACTAAACACAAATATTTGAATAAATAACAATATTAATAAACAGTTATTGTGTTTCTGGGTGGAGATTTCCTTTAAGTTCATATTAATCCTATTCTTAGACTAATATTGATTGTAAAAAATTCTGGGCCGATACAATGCAGACGTACAACACTGACGCTTTTTCTTTGTCTGATTTATTGATATTTATTCCCTCTTTTGCGCAAACAAAACGAACCCTTACTGAACTGTTGTAAAGTCTTTCAGCCCTTCATCACACTACCTTTGAATCGGCACAAATGCAATCATACAACCCTATGACACGACCTTTAATATAACCTTCGTGAAAAGTTGTTGTGTGTTTCAAAAGCCTTTTTAGCCTGCTGTACAAGCCTGCTGAGGAAGAATTTCCTCGAACGTGTCGCGCAGAGTGGGCCGTGCTCCATCCGTTCATGCCCTCTTGCTCTGCGGGTGAACAGCACTCAGCAGATCATCTCCAGCACCGCCAGCAGGCCTATCCTTCAGTTAGGCCTTAAGTGTTGTTTGTGCGTGCTGTTTAACTTCCTTATCAAAGTAGTGGTCCTTACTGTATATCTGGGATCCAGTGAAAATGCAAGCAGAAAATGGGATCGGACGCCATTTGATCGAAGCGTTTGTTTACAGCCTCTAATAATGCTGTCTTTGTTGTTTTAACTTCATGGTCCTATCTCACTGAGGGGATCGCGTCAGCAGCTGATGCCTCCGATAAGTTGATTTCTCTTGTCAGTTGTTGAAACAATGAGAGAAGAGTGATAAAGTTTTCAACTAAACCCCACTGGTGTGGAGTAAGGGTTTGGGAGTAGGTTGTAGTCTGTGGCATACGTAGCAAGTGTGTCCTTTTGTTCCAGAAGCCTTTCCATCATGTAGCATGTACTATTCCAGTGAATGGCAACATCTTGCTGTAGGCTTTTTGGTTTCATCCCTAGCTGCACAGCCTGCAGGTGGGGGGTGGGGGGGTTGGGGGTTAAAGTGCCCTATTATTTCTACATATTTCTGGCGTTATCTCTCATGACAGCATGCACTTTGGATTTGTCTATTTTCCATCTTTCAAACAGTTTCTCAAATGCCTCAGATAGCAGATGTGGAGCCCATGAACTCCTGCGAGTGTAACACTGCTTTTATCAAGTTACAATCTTTGTCAATCCACTGTGCGGTGAGGCTAAGCACGCTCACAGGGCTAGCATCTGAACTTCATATATCAGCTGTAAAACTGATGGCAGGGATGTCACAAGCCAGTGGCTCATGAATGTGTATGGGGAGACAGACGTCAGCAAAATGACGACGACTAGGCAGTGTGCAGCGGGGCTCCGTATACGCCATCAGGCTTGGAAACCCCATGTACTCCATAACGGAGAAGGGCTGGTCATCTTCATCTTGTTAGAGATCCCTTTATCTTTGGTGCTGTCCATGGGGGATTTTTTTCCCTTTCTTAAATGGTGTGGTTATCGACTTAGTCTTGAAGGGGCTGGTTTGTGCTTCCTTGTATTTTCGATTATTTTTTTAATCGGCAATCAGGTAACGGTCATACGCACCTGATTATGAGAATTGAAGTGTTAAAATTCTTGCTTGTAGCATCTCTTCTTGAAATGTCACCGGAACATGTTACATATCGCTGATCTTTCTCCAAGACAGGGAAATACTCCCACTTGGCCGACATTTTCTTTCACTTTTATTTGAAATCAAACCACACTTGCACATGACACCTGTTGCCCTCTTACGGCATGCCAAAGTTGTGTCCAGCCAGTGGATGTTCTGGGTAGTATGGGTAGGTTCCACCTGTCGGATCTTCTCAGAATCTGCAGCAGAGTAGGCTACTGCTGTCTGAGTCAGACCTCAAATAACCAACACAACATTTAGCCAGCTCAAAATTGCTGCAAAACAACAGAGAAACATCGGCCACCGCCATCGTCGGACGTCGTCATCTTTGGCATAGGCCGATGGCAGCCAGCAAGGGTTAGGGGGTACGATGTACTGTCGATAAATCGGTGCATCCGTAATATTAAAATACATTGGTCTGTGTTCAACATGGCTTTAATAATGTCATGTCTATTACACGCGACAGGACCGGTTAGTTTATTACTCTCCACTACTGGACGTAGCGTTCAGGATTTCTTAAACTCACTGTATATAAACACCTTTAGCACAGCAACTAAAGCTATTACTAAGGTTAATAGTGAATTTAAAACAAAAGAAAGATTCTACGTCATGGCAATGACAATACAGAACGGAAAACATGATTGTGCTTTGATTCATACACAAGCTGAAGCGCATATACATACCATAGACATAGAGGATGTAGTCATCGAACGCTTCTCCCACTAAGTTGGACGCCACGCAGCGGTAAGTCCCGTTGTAGGACTTGTTCAGGTTCTCGATGAGGAGATCAGAGCCTGTAATCACGGCGTGGGAGGGAACATCATCATCTACTTTGAACCAGTTAATTTGATGAGGCCTGTGAAAACAGCACAATGGCAATTTAGAGATCTCTGTGTCAACATCCCTGCTGAGAGAGAGGATAACGAGAAGTGCTCATTCAACTTTACGATTCACTGCCTGAACGTGTGAGCATTCGACTTGCACAGACACACACAACCGAAAATATCAAAACCATGACACTACAGGAATATCTGAATGAGTTACAGCATTATACGGGGACATCTATAATTGTGCTAGATGTATTAGTTCTATGTTTCCTGATCGGGTCCGTGGGGACTCCGAGTGCTCCAATTTTTTCCCCTCTTTCACAGCTTCCAACACACCTGCACTAGAGCTTCTGATTGCGTGGTTGAGGTGCGTTGGGAGTTTGGAGGACTGCTGTCCCCGAGGACCGGCTTAGAGAAATATAATACATCAACACAATTTTCACGTGAAGGATTTTGTTAGAACCACAACTACATTTAACACCAAATAATCCATTTTTAGAGCAATAACAAAAAGAGAAAAAAAGAACATGAAAAACACAACATTGCCTATCTGAAATTATCCCCTATTGGGGAATTAGGAAAGGCTGGATCGCTTTAGGACTTACTGAGGTTTGCCTTTGGCCATGCAGGTCAGCTCGAGGTTTTCCCCTTCTCTGGTCAAGCCTTCTGGAAACTCCACAACAATCTTTACCTCTGGTTTATCTGGGAAAAATATGTTGGTGGTTCAATTAGAACTTTTACATTTACAACATTTTAGCAATTTTCTTTGACAAGTCAAACACAGAAAAGCCTCTGGGACTGTCCGAGGCCATCAAATCACATTGTCAACACTGCCTTCTTTCTAAGACAAGCTGTTCAGGTTCTCTCAAAAAAGTTGCATTCAATCCATTTGCTTTTAATAACAGACATCGCCATGAGCGGCTTTACAGAAATCCAAATGCAGCTTTGGATCCATGCTGAGCAAACCAGAGGTACTGTCGCAAAGGAAAAACTCCCTGAGCAGACATGTGAAAGGAACTCTGAGTGAAAAGAGAACCTATATATTGGTTGACACAAGTTTGATTAGAAATCATTACTGCATTCGGGTGTAGACGAGTAAAGATAAGCTCTAATAGGTGTGTTCGGTACAAGCAAATTAGGATCAAGTGCCCTGGGATGAGCACAGAACAGTCTTTATAATTATAGCAGAAGTTCTTGGGTTCAGACCTACGTAATCCCAAGGGTGAGACTCAGAACACCACTATTTTTCCAGTTTAATTGAAAATTAAGTAGTTTAATTCCAATGACTGACCTGAAATGGACCAAAGGTAAGAGGTGGAAAAAAGGTTTACCAAAAACTGAAAATCAGTGTAAATTTCAGAGTTATAAAAAAGAACTTTTTCAGGGAACAAGTATCGGTTTAACAACGTACAGCCTTTCTGTATAAGTGAAAATAAATTTAGCCTTGAAAGTTGATGCTAACAGCTCCTACAGGTGTCCCGACTTTCCTTGAAAACCCTCTGCTTGTATAAAAGCAGTTTTGGAACAGACTGTGTTTACAACCCCCTCTGAAGAATTATTTGAACAGCACTGCACTGCAGCAAGTAGTATATTGCTATCATAACGCAAGAAAAAGGCAATTAACATAGGAAAAGAGACAGTCCATTATAACCCTTAAAAGTGCAGGTCTTTCCTTTAAAGTAGCTGCAAAGAAAGCCAACGTGTCAGTGAGTACAGTTTCCTACACCATCGATAGGAACTTTGAAACTGGTGGAAACTCTGACAGGAAGAGGTCCAGCAGTCTCATAGCCCCAGACAAGTGTCTGAGAGTCAACAGCTTAAGTGACGGGCAGCTCACAGGACAACAGATTCAAGCACAGCTTACCAGTGGTCAAAGTAAGCAAATCTCAGTTTCGGCTGTGAAGAGAACATTTTGAGCTGCAACTTTGACAGGCAGAGAGTCAGTAAGAAAACCAGTGCTAAAATGGAAAATAAGAAAAAGAGGCTTGCATGGGCCAGGAAGCACCGGCAGTGAACTACTGAAATCTGGAAGAAGGTCTTATGAATCAGAATTTTAAATCTACGGGTTCATAACCCAGGGTTTTTGTATACCGTCGAACAGGTGAAAGGATGGTTTCTCAGTGTGTGAATCCAACCATCAAACATGGAGGAAGAAGTGTGATGGATCTGGGGGTCTTTTGCTGCATCCAGCATTGGCACCCTGAATCAAAAGGGCTACCACAGCAGTGCCATGCAAAATCCTCTGGCCTATGTCTAGTTGGTCAGGGGTTCATCCTACAGCTAGAGAATGACTAAAAAACATACCGCCAGGACATGACAGAGCTACATTAGAAGAAAAGTTTATGAAACCCTTTCGGCATCAGTATGACTGTACATGGAGCTATCAAAGTTTGATCTTCACAACACGTTTGTGAAGAAAGGAGATTTCCGAGGACCTCAGAAAAAGGTTGCTGATGCTCATCAGGCTGGTACAGGCTACAAAACAATCTCTAAAGAATTTAGACTCCACCAATCCACCATCAGATAGATGGAAATTCAAGATCATTGTTACCCTCTGCAGGAGGGGTCGATCAATACAGATCACTCCAAGAGCAAGCTGTCCACCATCAGGAGAACACTGAACAACAATGGTGTGCGTGGCAGGGCTGTAAGGAGAAAGCCACTGCTCTCCATAAAGAACTTTGCTGCCCATCTACAGTTTGCTGAAGATCACATGAACAAACCAGAAGGTTATTGGAAAGCAATTTTGGATGGATGAGACCAATATATGACTTTTTGGTTTAAATGAAAAATTTTATGTTTTAAGAAAGGAAAAACACTTCCTTATTCCACCATAAGAACTTTATCTCATGTGAAACAAGGTGGTGGTAGTATCACAGTATCTTGGGCCTGTTTTACTGCATCTGGGCCAGGACGGCTTACCATCATTGATGAAACAATGAATTCTGAATTATACCAGTGAATTCTAAAGGAAAATGTTAGGATATCTGTCTGTGAACTGAATCTCAAGAGAAAGTGGGTCATTCAGCAAGACAACGACCCTAAGCACAGGAGTCATTCTACCGAAGAATGGTTATAGAAGAATAAAATTAATATTTTGGAATGGCCAAGTCAAAGACCTGACCTTAATCCAATAGAAATGTTGTGTAGGCAGTAGTACATGCCAGAATTTAAGCTGTTTTATACAGAGGAATTCCTCCAAGCTGATGTGTAGGACTGATCAACAGTTACTGGAAACGTTTAGTTGCAGTTATTGCATCATAAGGGGGTCACACCAGGTACAAAATATTCACATACCTTTGCCATTCACAGATATGGAATTCTGGATCATTTTCTTCAATAAATAAATGACCAAGTATAGTATTTTTTTTGTCCCATTTGTTTAATTGGGGGGCTCTATTTATCTATTCCTAGGACTTGGGTTTTAGAACATATTTACACAGAAATCTACGAAATTAGATAAAATAACATAGAACAAGACATAACCCTAGGTAATCTTCATAACTTTATTTATTGCCCCGGAAATTGTCCGAAGAAATCCTACTTTAGTATTTTATTTACCGCAACAACAAATTCACAGCATACCTGTTATATTGCTTTATATACACCTGTTATATAAAACCTAGACCTGGGCATTGCAGTACATGATTTTTATAGCAAATCTTTATCCCTTGGGTAAAAGATGCACAAGCAGAGGGCACGGACTTGTATTCAAACTGTCTATTTAGCGGTAGTGTACTGTAAAAATGTTTTTCATCTTCCTTCCATTTTATCTGTGTTTGTCAAAATGTCAAGCTTTTTACAGTCAGACTGATCCCGTCCTGTCTTTTCTTCACAAAGGTCAGCTCGTGCAGTCAGCCTTCTGAATAAATTAATATTCTACAAAGATTACAAAAGGTTAGGTCAGCCTTTCCAGGACTTTCCACAGCCCGCAATAATGCGCACTGATCACCCTCAATTACCGTGCTATTTAGAGACTAGCTTTATCAAACTGAGGCATAACAAGACAAAGCCTGTTTTAATTAAAGCAAATCCCACAGCTGTGTCCAGGTTAATAACTTGTAGCAAAAAAAGGGGTTTGTTCCTTGTATCAAACCTTTAAAATAATAATAATAATAATAACAATAATAATAAATGTTGTGATTTTATTAACACACATTATTTTATTAATATGATTTAATAACATTTTATTATTCAGGATGTTCATTTATAGCTAATATGTCTTCATGTAAGTTGTGAATGCAGCAAAGATCACTGAGTGCTCTCCCATTCTTACTGTAGTGTTATTTGCTTATTAAATGACTGCTTTGTTGTGTACACCAGTGTACAGCTCCAACATTTCTGGATAGGTTTGTCAGCTAAAGTGATGGCAAGCCATAAGACATCTGTACATTTACACTGAAATATCTCATACAGCTTTTAGGACTTTCAAATGAGATTTTTTCACAAATAGAAATAGAGTCAGACTGCCTAAGAGTGCTAAGAGTCAGAAATACCTATAAATAAGGTCAACACAAAATAAATCATAAGCCACCATTTGAACTGCTACTTCTACAATGCCATAGAATGACTTTATTCTGTGTTTATGATCTTCCAGCCATTGCTGTGGCATGGTAAGGATAAGAACTCATTACCCCCTTATGAGTTTAGCATTCAGCACATCATAAAGAAAAGTGCTTCTGCAAGGGGGGAAAAAAAAAACCTGCTGTGTTGCATGCTTGAGCAATAACTCACATTGCACTTCCAGGTTTTTCTGGGCTTGGAAGTCCTTCACAGCTGGATGGTCAATGATGCAGATGACGGCCACTCCATCGTCCTCCTTGGAGACGGTGAGCCTGAGCCGGCTAGTAACGGTGAACATCCTGTCATACGTCTCCTCCACTGTTTCCTCACCTGGGAGCAAAACACAAGAGTGACAAGGCAGCCATAATGAGAGCTTCCTCTCTCTCTTTCTTTCTCTTTCCCTCTGTCTCTCCGAATGGTTCCTAATAACTCCCAGTCCCAGATGAAGGCCTTTGAGAAATGATCCATCACCCCCAGACAAATCCTACATTCATTTAAAGTGGCAGACACATTTCCTCGCTGTCATGCTCAGTATACTGTCTGTGACATCCGAGCCAATGCTACATCAGATTATCACATGCGATTTCTTTTATTCACGCTACACACATACTTTTTGTTTTTGCCGTGAGTCGTTTAATGAGTTGCTGTTCGATGAAATTCGCTTGGACTAAATTGCACTTGGATTCGCCTACATTTGGAAATATGCTGTCATTAAGCCAAACAGAAGTGAGGCTCCAGGACAGTTGGAGCACATCAAGTCACACACTGGCGACGCTGCCTTCTTTCGAAGACAATCTGGAAGCTCCAAGGGCACAGAACTAATTGCAGTGCTGATGACGATAGTTTACTTGAAACTAATGAAGTGGGGAAATAATTATAGCTCAGCACTGACCTACAACGCTCTTTTCCTGGAGACGCGCAATGTATAACAAACTGATTGAAGAAAAATGATTTAAGGGCATGTATACATACACCGCATATGACTCTCGGGTAACGATGCGCATTAGAGAATTGAGCTGAAGGGTCCGTTCTGATCGGTCAGAAGGTGTTGATGCATTTTCTGTAACAGCAAGCAGCTCTTGCAGTACTATCGCTCAAGCATGAGTACCATAGCACTAATATTGGCACAGCTGTGATTACTACAGTCGGATATTCAGTCCTACAGCGTGACCGAGTATGATGCTGCTTTTATACAATTCGATTAAAAAGAAATTAATATTAACTGACATTTCAGACACGACATGGCCAAATATATTTGCTCCATCAAAAGAAACAGTTTCCAATGAAGCTGCAATTGGATAGAGTGCTGCCTGTTGCCATGCCAACGCACAGGCTGACTGACAGCCTGTAGTAAGTGTAGTTACGGTTCCATGTAATGATCTGTTGCTACAACTGGACATTTATGAAGAGAATACAGGCGAGCGGACTTACACAAACAGTGAAAAGCATTAGTGCTGTTATATTACACCTTAGTGGACCTTAACTGACTGCTGTATAATTGTAATTCATAAGACGTGTTTACATTAAGTTGCTCAGTCTAATACATTAACATTTCTACAGTAATATCTTACACAGGGGCTTGTATGGCGGATGCTCCACGTAAACAAATAAAAAAACGGGTCATTCTCGATACGGTGACGTTTTCTGAGGAGACATTTATTTAACATTTTACATCCAATGTTCATTGTATATTTAACATTTACAAACACTCTCCTGGGATTTGAATACATTGAGCCATACATTTTTAAACGCCAACAAGGGCAAAGCAGATATAGCAGTTTACTTAGGAATATTTTTTGCCATTTTAAGCGATACTCTGTTGAGAAACCTTCTATATAGATTAATATAATAATAATATTATATTTAAAACCTGAAGAAACTGTTGCCAAATAAACACCATATAGAACCTTTAAGCGCCGCCACTTTTTAAATTGAAACAAGCTGTTTAGAATGTGCCAAAACAATATATTTACACTTAAGTTATCACCAGGATATACGGGCTGACAAGCACCAGTGATCAAACCTGCTTTCATCCCCAGTTCTGACTCTTTCTCTTGCTCATGCTGTATGACTCATTGCTTAAATTCGAGGCTCAGACTGATTCATTTATTTGCTCAGCAAAGCGCACGGTAGCATGAAAGCATTCGCTTGTCACCAGGTAGTCTCTGAGTTACTCGCCACTCCCCCCCCATGTCTTAATGGAGAAAGGCATTCATGAGCAGATTACGCAGCCTGCAGACTCTCTTTATCACACAACCTCAACCGGTGTCAGCTAATAGGCGGGTAGCGCCGGCTGAGTGGGAGAGGAACAGCTGGAGTTTGTTCAAAGCCACTTATTTAAGCTGAGCCAAAAACTCCCACTGAAAAAAACACGGCTCAGACTATTCTTTTCTGCACTTTGAAGCGAGCGTGGCCACCTCGTTGAAATCTCGTTAAGAAGAAATTCCAAATCGTCATGGGATTACCGGAATGGGAACGTGCGCGCTGAAGACGGATTACATATCTCGGGATCGGCACGTCGGGAAAAAGTGCCGTTGACGGTGTGTGAATCTGACCTTGTAGGATCTGATCTCCTTTCATCCACACGATGCTGGAGGCGGGCTTGCTGCCCATGGCCGTGCAGGTTATCTCGGTCTCATTCCCTTCGCTCACCACTTCCTCACGTGACTCGATGATTAGGTTGCCTGGTGGAACTGGAGGAGCATAAACAGTGGCAGGATTAGATATGGGCTTTGAGTCCCCCTGCGGCTGGATCTCTGTCTGGATCTAAAGTCTGCTGCACAACATTCTCTTTCTCTGAGATCTGAGAGGTTTAAAAAAAAAAAAAAAAAAAAAAAAAACATTATCAGAAGTACAATGGAAATATACGAACCTGGAAGATGTCATGCTAAAATAAAGTGCTCAGATGTGTTTACCTTAAATTTGAGGGCTCTGTCATAAAATCGCCTACTGCCAGGGAGCAGATCCGAGTTCTGAAGCTTTTTACACTGGAGGATCTGTGACAGCGGTAATTACTTTTGGACCCTGATGTATCTGTTTACTGGCTTTTCGGTTGCTCTGTGTTTACACACAAAACGTCAGTGTGTTATATGTCAAGCCGCTCTTTGCTACAGCGCCGTATTTGTGGTTTTCTACTGTGCCTTCTCATGTGTCTGCCGCTGTAGTTGGCCTTCATGTTTCTTGTGCTGTGTGCTAGTGACATGTGCAATCATGTTCCCAGTGAAACACCCAGTGCGAGATGCCTCTTGATAAGGCTTTTATTTCTTCCCAGCTTTTTATTTAATATCAGGTTTGGTGCTGTAGTTCAGCATTCATGCTGTGAATGTGTACAGCCTTGCATAATTTTAGGAAATGAAGCAAGTGACTTTGGAGCATGCTCACATACATTCATCTCCCCAGGAAGTCCAAATATGATCTGTATTAAACCTTATAATTCGGTATTATTAAACGTGAAAAGCTTAAAAAAAAAAAGGAAAAAAAAAGAAGCTTGAAACATTCGATGGGGCTTTTCAGAATCGATGAAAAAGTCAGTCAATAGGGCTGCCGAAAGCAGACCTCCAATATCAATAGCGCAACATCTGTTCCTCTTTTCTTCACCCTTCTTATTGGAAATGGCATGAAGGTAATTGGTTGATATTGTGTTATGGCAGGATTCAATTAGACGGGTTCAATTGACTGAAAGGATCAATGAGGGAAATCAATAATCATGATTTTAACATTCACAAAGGCGCTCTGACTTACCCAGGACAGTGATGTCAGCGTAGGCCTCCTGCGGGGGGTCCGTGTAGAGCTGGCACACGTATCGTCCCTCGTCCAAGAGCGTCACGTTGGACAGTGACACGCGCAGCTCATTGTCAGAGAAGTTAACCAGCTGGAAACGGCTGTCCTTAAGAGCTGGGCAAACAAAGAGCCTTAAATGAGCACATGGAGGGTTTTAGCATTATGATGAATGACAGGTTCGGGTGGCTGGAGGTTCAATGTCACTTCCCTAATTGAGAATCCTGATCACAAGTTCTACATTCAGATCTCCCTCTTAAACCTAGCTACTGATGTGAAGGGTATATGGATAAAAAAGGGCATTTTCATCCTAAGAATAATGATGATGCACACTGGGAAGCCAGTGAGGGATGAAAGGACTGTTCTCGCCATGACTACAACTGAACGAGACATTTCATATGGGCATGCGCTACCTTCACTTCCTTAGGCACAGCACCGAAACTCTGGCCTATCAGCTGAGGAAATGATCACTGTGATAATTCGATACGATGCAGTACAAATTGGATGTGTAGAAAGATGTGTGCACACGAGAACAAAAGCAGGCCACTGAGTACAATTTCTAATGTAATCATACTGTATACAGTAGATGTTACAGTCTGGTACTGTGGCCATTGACAAATCAATGTGCCTTGCTTCTATTTTGGCTCAGGGGGCACAGGAAGGAGAAAAAGAGAGAGAGAGAGAGACAGAGAGGCTGCAACTGCTCTCACAGCCCATGTACTTTGCAGCTACAGCGAGGCACATGACCGTGACCAACCGTCACTAACAAAAAAAAAATCCCCTAGAATACAGTACTGTTGTTTATACACACTCATTTGACGGTCATTTAGCTCACCGTGGGAGTTTTGCCCTTGAGCTCCCCTTTTATTTTTGTAATCAAAAGGCTTTCTGATCATTTTGCCATGCGGTAGCTGCCGCACTGTTAGAAATGAATAACTTCAAAATAAGCAAAGCGATATAATTGGACAGGCCATTAGCGACTTCTAAACCAGACCTATTTCATTGTTACGGGATGATATTCAAACCGGTTTGTAAAACAAAAGAGAGGGAGGCAAAGAGTGGAGTTCACATCCAGATTTTCTGCATTTTAAAGCATCTGCAATTGAGGTGATCAAAGAATGAGATGCGAGGCTACAAATCGGACAAATCATGACGCAGCTCACACAGTACCGTCATCCGGTCCTGGACTTCCAACAACAGACTGCAAGCGGCTGCTAATAATAAAGACAGCAAAAGACAAATAGGAGGAGACCGAGGAAAAATTCAGAGAGAGAAGCAGAGCATGCCTTAATGAGAGAGGGAGAAAGAGAAAGTTTCTCACTCTTCTACTTATCTTAAGTGCTGCTAATCGACACGTGCATAGGGGTGTCACCCATTTCCGCATGTATTTCATGCCCCGCCTCACAGCAATCAACTTTTATAAAGTATTCATAAGGAAAACGTTTAAGCTGAATGTAAAGTTGTAATCCGTCCATCCATTATCTATACCGCTTTATCCGTCTGGAGCCAATCCCAGCATCTTGGGGCGAGAGGCGGGGTACACCCTGGGCAGGTCGCCAGTCCACCACAGGGCCGAC
>JAQMYM010000003.1:15323079-15348818 GCA_030014255.1 Parauchenoglanis ngamensis
CACCTATGGGCAATTTAGAGTAGCCAGTTGACCTAATCTGCATGTCTTTGGACTGTGGGAGGAAACCGGAGCACCCACGCATGCATGGGGAGAACATGCAAACTCCGCACAGAAAGGCACCCTGGGTGACCCAGAGATCGAACCCAGGACCTTCTTGCTGTGAGGCGACAGTGCTAACCACTGCACCACTGTGCCGCCCAAAGTTGTAAAGTTAGGTATAATTCGAAAAGTAAATTATAATTCCAGTTATCGAAAGAAACAACACTGTTCAGATTCACACTGGACGCATTCCGTTTCCACACTTTGATTTTTATAATCGGTTTTGGCAACTCCTGCATTTGCTTATCGGCTACGAGGACTAGAATTTGCTTTCTTTTGCTTTGAAAGAGATATTGATTGTTTAATGTTTAATAAGCACTGGAATAAGCCTAGTTGGCGTGAGCTACCAGAATCCGCCGATAACTGCCACGCCCCTTTCAGCCACGCCCACTATCAGGCAAGCTGAGCGAACTCACTTACACTCAATAGCTCCTTCACTTCCTGTAGAAATGTCCCGCAGTTTGTAAATCACGCTGTATTACAGGATTATACAGTATAATGGGATGATATAATCCCATATATAAGGACAAGATGGGGAAATCTCCTCTACTCTCCACCATAGTAATTGCACAGATACTTAAAACATGTTTACCAAACTGTCATGAAGACACACTGCTAGTTAAGCGTCAAAGAAAAGGTTGAAGCAGTCGGACTGCTAAATGTTTGCTCTCAAGCCTTCATTACCTAGCCTAATTTGTATTGATCTGTAGTGATCTGCCAGCTGTAATTACAAAGCTAAAAACGTGACAGACAGTTGAACATTACGTTTGTCTTTTTGCCTCCCTGTGCTGCTGTAAAATGAGTATCATAGCAGACGATCACTTTGCTATGCAGCTGAAGGTTGCGCAATCACGCTGCCTTTGTCGATTTTGATTTTAAAAAAAGTGCACAGCATAAAGAAAGCATGGTGTTCCCGTTTCAATAGTGTCCTTTGTGGCGTTTACACTTCACTCGCAATGAAATGCTTGAAGTGAATGAGGTCTTGATGAGACGTGTCTACTTCAAATCGACCTGTAGCGTTAACATTTCTGCAACGAGAAACGGTGACGCGTCGTAGGAGCATGAACTGTTCTCAGAAAACTTGAAGGATTGAATGTTCTTTGAACCAAAGGTTCCTAGAACTAGAACATTCAGTAAGTATTCTGCTAACCTAAAGTTAGAGCTGTGAATTGTTCAGTAGGTCTTATTTTTTCACAAACACTGAGCGAGCAGCCCAGTAAACATTAGACAGAATAATACATTACAGCAATGAAGAGACTGAAGACTGATGATCCAAGAGCCACATCCACACTCTCAATGTCAAGCGCTCGGTGAAGCCCTCCTCCTGCTCTCTCTTTTGCTTGACGGTGAGGGGAAATAAGTATACGGACACTTTTGTTTTTGTCATTTGATATACTTCCAGTGCAAACGTCCACTTCAGATTTACACACGTAATGTCTTTTTCCTTTGCATTTGTTACGTCCTGGGGACTGATGTGGAACGGTGCTGGATTGCGTTGGACTGTTAGCTGTTCAGTTTTCCTTCAGGCACGATGCGCCCTTGTGCCTTGTTTTGTTTTTCTTGTAGAATGCCTCTCTCTCTCTCTCTCTCTCTCTCTCTGAACAATTAGAGGTGCACTGATGAGCAGGAAGCTGATTGGACGTGTAGAAATGATGTACGGGAGAAAAGGGAAAGGCAGACGTGCTTCACGGCTCTTCCTCCTCTTCGCATCCCTGTCGACTGCACGTGTAACGCCATCCCTTGTGGCCGTATGTTTTTTAATGGCAGGTGTGAGACTGGAGCTTTGAGTATTCTTAAATTTAAACTATTAAGTACCTATTTTCAAGCCAAAACCCTCACTGTCCACTTCATTAGGAACACGTGCACATCTGCACATTTATGTATTTATCTGCTCTAATCAGTCAGTCATGTGGCAGCAGGGTAATGGTTGTTGATGCTCAGAAACTGCTGCTCTCCTGGAATTTTCCCAAATAAGAGTCTCGGGTTTACACAGAATGGTGCGGAAAACAAACAAAACAAAAAAAGTGAGAGACAGTTGGGTGGAAATGCTGTGTTGATAAGAGAGGTCGGAGGAAAATGACCAGATTGTCAGAGCTGCTTTGGAATAATATACTCCGGGAAGATCACAGAACACTTTGGCATCAATTCAGTTTGTTAAGTTTGAGAAAGAAGTGTTGCACGTGTAATCCCCAAACCACCATACCTTCTGCAAAGTATGCAAAGTTCTGCAAACGGTACTGGGGCTTTACACATCATCAAAAGATACATGAATGGAGAGATGTACTTTATCTTGTTGGCCAAGCAACTGAATCTGTGGAGAAGGTCGAAGATCCAACAAGACAACGACCCCAAACAGAATAACTCAAGAAGGCCTTGCACGGCTTAGCAAATCTCCAGACCTGAATCCAACTGTGCCTTTACGCAATTTATGAAATTGAGAGCTCATCAGAGGAACCCTCGTAACCTTGGGGAATTGAAGATGATTTGCCAAGAGGAATGGCCCCAAACTGAACCACAATGCCGCAAAAACCTGATTACTTAGATGTCTCAAAGCTCTAATTGCCAACAACAGCTTTGCAACAAACTACAAATGTTGTTAATTTGTGGTGTCTGAATACTTTATCAACATCAATTTCAATTTTAAACATCGCTTTTAATCCATACTTACATTTACAAAGTAAATACAAAATCAAAAGTTGTGTGTTTACCGGAATATACATATTTACTGGAAGTATATTAAATAACAAACACACACGAAAGTATTCTGCAGCGTTACTGAATTTCCACTCACTGTATGTCATGCGGGGGTAATGAATTCTTGTCAACTATAATTGCCACTAAAGTACACCTAGTAAAGAAAATTATCCATCACTAAGGCATGTTAATTGGAGGTAGATGAGAACACGGCAAAAAAAATGTGGCCTGACCTTTGTACCAATCTGTTCTTTTTGCTTTCATGAGTGAAGGAAGTTGCAGGGAGCAGAACAGAAATCTAAGATGTTATAAAAATCCGCAGCTCACTTTCATGTGTCGGAGAACAACTGGTACGATTTTTCCCCTTCGGTGAAAGAGACCACGAAAAACAAAAGTCAAACTGAAATTGTATGGCATATGGTAATACATAACTTACAAAACAATCTCAAGTTAAATTGTAATATTAATGGACATGCCCTGCAAAAAAAACAACAACAACTCAAAACAAAACATATTTAAACAAATGAAAACAAATACCATACATGTAGCTCATATGTATAGATGTCAGTGATGCACTGAAATGAAATTTCCCTCCCTAAACTGAAAATTCAGGGCTGAAAACTGATTTGCCTGAATGAAACATAATTTTAAAGGTCCTCTATGTAGGATTATGTGGGTAGCAGAAGTGGAGTATAAATTACATAATATATTTATGGAATTCATAATTATGGCAGGCCCACCTCTATTGAGCAGCCATGTAGAATGGACAAATCCTTAAAGCATCATAAAGCAAAAGATTGTGAACGTAAGTACTTGGATGTGCACTACAGGCACCTGATGGTTCTAATACCTCCTCGGAAAGGGAGCGGTTGGTTCAGGTGGTTGATAAGATTCCTAATATCAGAATAATACATAAATAAGAATAAAACATTTTTCCAAGTTTATTGAAAAAACTATATACTACTGAAAAAGACATCCTTTCAACAGGACATAACTGACCTGACTAAAAATAAGATATAATATTCAAGTTATGTAACATGAGTAACATGAATTTGGAACTGAAATGGATTCATGTCATGCATCTGAATCTTGACGTGACCCATCGCTACTCATGCAAGGCACTGTGGTATGAAAACGGCCAATACAGGTGTACTCCAAAGTTATATAGGATGTCTTTGAATGCTGTAGTATTATAATTTCCATTCACTGGTGCTAAAAAGCGCAAACCTGTTCCATGACAATGCCCCTGTGCACAAAACAAGCGCCACGAAGACATGGTTTAAAAGGTTTGAGTGGAGGAACTCGAGTGTCCTGCTCAGAGCCCTGACCTCCACACCTTTGAGATGAATTTGCATGCGCACCAGGCCTCGTCACCTGACATCAGTGCTTGACCTCAATAATGCTATTGTCGCTGAATGAGCACAAATCCCCATGCCCATGCTCCGAAATCTAGTGTGGAGTGTGTTCTTTTAAACAGCAAAAGTGGGACGTAATCTAGTATGTCACGTTCAAAAAGCACACATGGCTATGACGGTCATGTGTCCACAAACATTTGGATATATAGGACCGGTGCAAACCCTGTTTTTGCATTGAAAAACTACTATCGGGATTTACTAAAGACGCACAGTGGACTGTGGCAGTCGATTTACTGCTAACTGTGGCATTATTTAATGCCGAAAAAAGCATGTCTTAACCCACTTTGGGCTTGAGATCGCTACGAGCAGGAGGTGTCACCGAGAACAGACAGCACGTGGTAGAAGGAAGAGAAGCTTTTTCTACCCGGGTTAATTTATTAACAGAATGCCAGAGGAAGACGTTATCAGAACATATGGTTTTACCAAGGCAGGTTATTCTTAATTTGCCCTGCACCTGTTTTGCGACCCTACGTTAATTTATTCTGCTCTTGGTAGCTTACATTGGTCAGTTTTAAAATGAACTGGCTGGGTCCGTGTTCATTAATTTGCGCATTGATAGTAGCTCACTTGCAGAACTGGCCACTCCCGTCTGCGCTTTTTATGCTAATCTGCCCTGCTTAGCAAATCTGGCCCGATGTGTGTTTTCATTATGGTCTTCTAACTGAGCTGTGTCTAATGTAGCACATCAGGATTATGCCCTCAGCAAAAACGTCAGTTGGAGAATATTTTGGCTAAGAGGTGTACTGTACAGTAAAGCTTAATCATCAAAGCCCCATCATACACAATTCAACATGATATGAATTACATTCGAGCTTTCCTGTGCTCACGCAGGGCATTTGAAACAACCGCTGATTAATGCGCCTTAAAAACATTTTTTCCCCCCAACAGCAGGAAATACAATTGCAGGAGGTTCCCTCTTATGGACTAAAGTAGACACTGATTAGCGGTCAGACCGTCACTTAGCAGCTCATCAAGGCCCTTATTAAGCAGAGAAGCCATGATTATATGCTTTGCATGCAGTACATCAATGAAGAGCTAAACAATCTCAAGTCTGGAATATAAATGGACCGTTCGGAGAGCTCTAATCAGGCCAACACAATTACACACTGTCAGTCAGTTGTTAGAAGGACCTTGTCAACAACGCTATGCTTTGCTGCACTTGCCAATAATAAGAAATGCTCAAACCAGGGTCGGCTTAAAGAGAAAGCAAAGGATGAATCGTGCAAGGCCGTGAGCAGGGCAAACACAACAGTACTGCACTCCTTAATAAAAAGAAGGTATAAAAATACAGCACGTGCCTACATTTAGAGATCTGGGTCTGATGTGAAGGAAAGTAGGAAGAGATTCTTACGTCTGACGTCTCGGAAGTAAATGGTCTGTCTGTTGGGGTTGAGCAGCTGGATGACGGAGTCGTCGTTGTTTTTCACCCGGCAGCTGATGGTGGCCGTTTCACCCTCGACCACTGACACGTTTGCCGTCACCAGGTTCTGACCCTGTGCTGTACAGCCAAAGGGAGAAAACACAAAACACATACAAGATTCAGCCTTCCCTGCATTTTTAAACATCCATGACTCTTTGTAAAAGTCATGTCTTGGATTGTAACAAGAGCAAATATTGCTCTTAAAACGTGATGAGCGTCAGTGAGTCTCCACTAGTGCAGAAAACGGGGGCAATATCTTAATAAAACAGACTCTGCTACTCTTATCTATTTACAACAGAATATCTATCGTTTAATTCCCCCCCAAAAAAAACCTTCCGAATGTTCCTACTGCATTTTTATGTGACACTAAATTTTATCCTTTTTTTAAAAAAAAGAGTCTTTTGGGTCTTAGCTCTGTTAGTTTTGTACACCACACTGTGCTTCTTAGACTGTATGATATTTTTTGGGCTGATCACTCATCACCAGGACGCTTGTCTAAAAAAAATAAATAAATAAAAGATAGGAAGACAGCATAGGATGACACAAAACTATAGTAAAGTCGACGACGAAATTTAAACAAACTTGCAAACGGACATTAAAAATACCCTTGCAAACTTATTATTATTTAGTAGATGGACCAATAGACAGGTTCAAAAGTGTTTGGTTTACTCTCATACTAATGATTGAACTGAAGAATTGAAAGCTCACAATATGTGCAATGTTCTTCCTTTAAATAAGCATGCACAATACAGACAAAAATGGCATTCTAAGGATGAAGTTGCTACACCAATTTCTGTTATAAGATGGTAAAGGGATACAAAGGATGCTCTAATAAGATATTAAAACTCTCACTGTAAAATAAGCACGCCAAACATTGTCGGATTTACATAGTGGGAAAAGCTAGAAATTGCACAGGGAATGTTAAAAACTGGGTGTTCTGGCCGTATTGATTCTACACGGCTGTGTGTTTAACTGCTGAGTGTGAAGCAGCTGCGCTACAAGCCTGCAGATCACAGCGGGGAGAAGAGAGAACTGGTAATTGCCGCTCAAGGCAGAACTTTATCGGACCTCTCCATCTAAACACATGGTGATGGAGGCTGGCAATCAACACTAAGCTCTTGATGGCATAATATCTGCTTGCCATGTAAGCCTACACACACACGCGCACACGCACACAAACACACACACACAACAAGCATAAACATAACCACCCACCTTCTCCCACACACCAAGTCTAACCTTTTACAACGGTTCCTAATTAGAATCAGCAACACACTCAATCATTTCAGCTCCGGTTCATGCTAACAACTGAATTTTCTTTTTCTTTTTAGAGAAAAGCACATCGCCATGGTGTAGATTTACATCCCAACAGCCAAAAAACACCAGCGAATGCTTTTAAACACCTCAAACTCCCACGCATTACGAAAGGCAACCTTTAATGGTAGCTGGAAAGTAAACAAGTAATGCAAATTTGCATGATCGAGCAAACAGCCACCTCGAAACCCCTTTGATATTTAAGAAAGACTTCAAAAAGCATCTCGGTTTTCTCACTTCGACAGGTACCAAAATAAATAAATAACTGAGAAGACGGCTCGACTAACACGATTCACAAATCACCTGGCCTAGGCGCAGTGCAACGCGGCGCCACTGGAGATAAAGCAAGTAAACAACACAGTTATGTCCTGCGCATGTGGGATTGTTGGAAATAATATTGCTTTGCTTTATGAATGGGCATTAGCGAGCACAGCGAGTGAGAGGGGTGTCATAGACACAAGAGATATGCTGCGCTGCCGCAAACTGCGACCGTGCCTGAGGTTAAACATCCGTGACTCTGGGTTTCACACCACCACACTGGCACTGCGGAGGGGGAAAAAAAGCAAACACAAATAAATAAATGAAACCTCCAGGGTTGGCTTGAAAGACCATCAATGGCTCAGGAAAAGGTTTCGGCCCACTGTCCGCTGGGGGAGAAAAGAATATTCTCGAGAACAAATCCAATAAAACGCTTTAATTCTCTTCTTCTCTGTTTTCCTCTAAAAATGCTGGATTATTGAATCCACCAAAGGCGTTTGTTCTTGAGATGACTGAGCTATGATATTTAGATAAATAAAGGCATATGTGTTTTAGGCTTCGGATAATCCTGAACATTTCTGCGTTTAAGAGCCATTTCTAAGCTCCATTTGCAATGAGCGATCCAACAGCGTGTGTAATGTGGTTCTTTATTCGGCTATTAATTTTAAAGAATATTATTTACCAGCGTTTTGGTATGCAAGACCGGTCACAGTCTTGATACCATACACCAATGGTCTTGATCTTGTCTTAAATCCGTGTGAAATTTTACTTGGCCTTGTCTTGGTCTACAATTTATTCAACACTACATGAGATCATAAGATCATTTCCATGAACAAGTACATGTTCCCATTGCAATGTTCCCATTACAGTACAAAATGTAAATGTTGATCTCTGCATGTGAAGTTATATATGGCCTAGAAATTTCATGTATGTACGTACTTATTCGTACAAACTGACAATACCAAAGTATTAGGTGGGCAAGATACTTCAAGAAGAAAATGAACACATCTAAGCATCTGGTTTTGTCGTGACATGGCCATGTGTGGTACTGGTCTTGTCTTGGTCTTGCCCCACTGTCATACTTGGTCTTGACTCAGACTCTACTGGCTATGGTCTTGGTTTTGACTCAGACTCTACTGGCTATGGTCTTGGTCTTGACTCAGACTCTACTGGCTACGGTCTTGGTTTTGACTCGGACTCTACTGGCTACGGTCTTGGTTTTGACTCGGACTCTACTGGCTATGGTCTTGGTTTTGACTCGGACTCTACTGGCTATGGTCTTGGTTTTGACTCAGACTCTACTGGCTATGGTCTTGGTTTTGACTCAGTCTTGGCTGGTGGTCTAGAACCCAACACTATTATTTAGTAACGACTATGCATCACTGAGACACTACAGATAAACTAATATGGTAATAAGTATCACTAGAAGTAGCACAAAAAGAAGAAGGACTGACTATATGACGCGACTGACATTGTGCTTCCTGCCTATCATAAAACAGAATTTCGGATGCATGACCCCCAGGCAAGTAAACGCTCCAGTTTGTTTCCCAGTCTCTTGTTTCGGTATCCCAGAAACCTTTAAGTTCCTCTGACTGTGTGGGCACCTTACTATAACACTCAAATGTGGTTTTTGAGCATCCCATTCCAGAATTAGCCCCCCTTTTGCTCTTTTAATGACATCCACTCTTCTGAGAAGGTTTTCCATTAGATTTTGGAGCATGGCTGTGGGGATTCAACCGCAAGAGCATTAGTGAGGTCAGGCACTGATGTTGGTGAGGAGGTCTGGGGTGCACTTGGTGGTCCAGTTCATCCCAAAGGTGTTCAGTGGGGTTGAGGTTAGGGCTCTGTGCAGGCTGCAAGAGTTCTTCCACCCCAAACTTGGCAAACCATGTCTTCATGGAGCTTGTTTTGTGCACAGGGGCACTGTCAGGCAGGAACCGGTTTTAAGCCTCTTAGTTCCAGTGAAGGGAAATTGTAGTAATACTGCATATGATTGTGTGCTTAACATTGCGGCAACTGTTTGTTGAAGAATCACATATGTATGTGATTGTCAGGTGTCCAAACCTTTTGGCCATATAATGTATAATTGAAGCAGGTTCATATGTGGATTGAGAAAAGTAAGAAAAGTGTTGATTAATAAGTTCGTCCGCTCAGGAGAAGAAGTGCTCCTTTGGGAACATGCATGGTCTTGCCTGTTCACGTCAGGGCCACTGCTGCAACATTTCTTTCCTTTTTCAATAGGCTCAACTGTCAAGCAACAACTCAGTGCAGTGTGACTAGCAGGTCCTGCTGAAAAAGAATGCAGTGGCCTGGATTTATCCACGGATGGATGAGCGAGCAGAAGAATCAGGTAAGGGTCAGAGGAGTGGTGTAGTGGTGTGCGTGCTTGAGGAAGGGAAGGAGGAGGAGGAGGAGCCACACACAAACCCCTTCATCAATCCTCAAAGGAGAGCCTGCTGTTCTGTTCCTATCTCACTACAAACCACAGCTCTAAAGCCTTCGAACATTCAACCTGAGAACAAAAACCACACTTGATCTGAAACAATCAAGATCAGTGAAGATGTTAATTGTGTGGTTAATACTGTGGGCATAACATTATATATTAAATACAGTCTGTGTGTGAATATAAAAGTATAATTGAAATATGTGGTCAGGATGCAAATCAGCTGTGCTGTCATCACTTCATGCTTTTAAAAGGTTTGATTCAAATGTGCCTGCTTAATCAGACACTCTCTGAGGAAAAGGAATAAATTAATTGCATAAGAGAATGTGAAAAATGACTGAAATATAAGAGTTTTTTTTTTTTTTTTTTTTTTTAAATGCTTGCTTAATACTGTAGACGTTAAATTATTATTTATAAAATTAGATGTGTCGTTAAGATATGGGTCTTTTCCTTTTCTGTAACACGAAGAGCTACACTCACTATTCACTTTATTAGGAACACCCGTAGAACTGTACATTTATCCATACAGTTATCAAATCAGCCATTCGTGTGGCAGCAGCGCAACGGGGGAAAAAAAGCTACAGGTCAAAAGCTTCAGGTTATGTTCAGATCAAACATCAGACTGAAGAAACGGTGTGATCTCTGTGACTTTGATATGTGGTGTGGATGTTGGTACCAGAAGGGCTGCTTTGAGTATTTCACAAACTGATGATCTCCTGGGAATTTCACACACAACAGTCTCCAGATTTCACACAGAAGGGTGCGAAAAACAAAAAAAACACAGAGTGAGCGACGGTTCTGTGGGTGGAAACGCCTTGTTGATAAGAGAGGTCAGAGGTAAATAGCCAGACTGGTTCCAGCTGCCGGGAAGGATACAGTAACTCATAATCACTCTTTATAAACATGGTGGGCAGAAAAGCATCTGCTCTTGGAGCTCAAGGTTTGATGTGCCGTGTGTTCTGAGATGCTTTTCTGCTCACCATGACTGTAAAGCATTTACACTGACTTTACTAAAAAAACAAAGTCTAACAGATGTGGCTCAATAAATGGATGAACCAAGTGGCCAAACCTGTGTGCGTGAACGTGACGTACAGAATTGGACAACTGATCCACGGCTCTTCCCTGGGAATTCTTCACTGAGAAAGCCAACCTGTGACTCCTGATGGTAGGCAAGCGGCACTGGGGCGAAGCCATCGTTCCAATTCATCCCAACAGTGTTTAGTGGTGTTGGGATCAGGGCTCTGTACAGGCCACTCGAGTCCTTCAGTGCCACAGGGGCACGGTCATGCTGGAACAGGTTTAGGCTCCTTAGTTCCAGTAAAGGGAAGTGTAAATCTCCAGCATCCAAAGACTGCTGCGTGTGTCCATCTTTGTGGCAACAATTTGGGGACCACGTATGAGTGTGATAGTCCACAACCTTTTGCTCATACGGTGTATTAAATATCATATTATATCTGTCAAAAAAACATTTTCTACACAAATGCCCATCACCTCAAACATTCAGATTTATTTACCCTGCAATGCACAGCCAGCATAAAGCTGCGAATGCTGTAGTTACAAATAGAAGAATATTGTGCGGATATTTTCCTCCATGCAGGAGTAAAAAGAAGGTGAGTTTGTCCTTCATGCTTTAAACCAAAGATAAAAAAAAAAAACCCAAAAAACGAAGAAATCCTAAGACGCCAATCCATTCAGCCCTGGAATGTAATTTCTAAAGACCAGGCCCTGATCTATCTAGTGACAGCCAGCCAAAATTGATCAGGATTGAAAATTATTTTCATTCTCTTCTATTTGTTCCTGCGCTGCCTAAAATTGATTGAAATGGTACTGAAATTGACCTATTCATTCGTGCTCTGTGAATACACTTGTACTCGTGTGGATTTTTTCTTTTAACTGAACCGGGTAGTGAGGCACAGAAAACACTCTGGGCATGTGTGGGAGGACGCTGTAATCTTTCGCATCGCCACCATGGTTACTGTGAAGGAAATGCTGTTTTATATTATATGATGGAATTATTACGCATCAGTTGATGTGAATGTTTATCGCGAATATTTCCATTTGTCTCTAGTATTTTTGTCCCACAGGGTTGCTGGGTCGACTCATACTACAAAATGTCTTTGTTTACGTTCTCCTTGGCCTTGCCCGTTTTGCAGAAGATAGGTTAGCTCCCGGAGAAATACAGAGCTACTTCCCCCGACGGCCTTCAAGCCTTAAACTTGTTCTTAAACCTTTTACCCGGTGAAACAGCTATGAAAGGGAAGGTTACTGAATAGAGTTGAAATACATCATGCTTTGCAGAACCATGAAAATGTCAGAAACAGCAGGCATATGTGTGTTATTTAATGTTTTATTTATTTGGAGGACATGCAACTATACAAATGCTCAAAAATAAACAAATAAAAAAAACAAATAAAATTATTCCAATATTAGAGAAGTAAAGAAATTATACCTGTTATTATCTGGGTAGCTCCTGAGGAAGCACAGGGACAAAAGATATGACATACATGTTAAAAAACATATCATTGTATAATGCCAAAGAACATATGGGAGTTCAAGATGATCAGATATCATTATAACTTGAATTCAGCTCGTCACTGCATTTCAGAGTTAAAGCAAGACATATAGGTGAATAGGGTCTTTTTTTTTAAACAACAGACATCACAGTAAGTCTTTGCCAGTTGAGTATATTCTTGCAAATACGTTTTGAGTTTGAAGCTTTTTTCCCTAAAATGCTCATTCATTTATGCAAATCAGGCTCCGTAAATCTGCATACTTTAATACAAGCAAAAATGCAGCCATCTGATGATGTCATGTCAACACTGGTAACGACATTTCCCATCAGCCCCAGCACATCACATGACCTGGTCTGTGATATGGTTTTTCTGTGTCAAGAATTTGTCTTTTGTGGATTATTGTCATCTCGAGCCTTGTGTTCGTAGTTCCTGTTCATGGTTGTTACTTTCAGGTTCTGTTTTGTTCTTGTTTTATTTGATAATGAATAGTCTGAACTTGCGTCCGCCTCCATCTCCAATCGCTGAGATGATGCTGGAATTGGAATATCGAATTGTTTCACTGTTGACACTCTCGAGGGACAGATTTTTGCAGAATAGTTTGTTGGAACCATTTTTGTTTTCTTCTTTAATCGCTACGGATGAGGGCATCTGCCAAATGCTATAAATGTAATCAAGATGTAGTCAATCCAAAAAAAAAACATGCTGTTATAAAAATATTTATTTGTAATGTAATTTTCCAGTCATCTTACATAAACATACCTTAAATCTGATCATTTTGATTATTTCCTTGGTAATATCCTCTAAATTAGAGCTAAGAATGAACATGTACAAGTTTCATATTTGAGTATAAATGTTAACCAAATGATTTTCACAGAATAGATTAAAATATGTCTGGTTTCGGCTCCAGCAGGTGTGTTTTATAAGGTTTATAAAGCAAACTGACATGTATGTCAAAAATGACACAAGGTGGCCTATAGAGTGTTTGTGAGGAGTGGGCGGAGCTTAAAATGACTATGTGGTTGTGAATGAAAAAAAATCAAAACAATTTTTGGCCAGATTTTAATATTTTATATTGCTGCACTGTAAAAGGAAAAAAAAATGTCATGCAGTACCACAAAAATGCTAAATACTGAATGTTTGGACTACATCAGTGCACTAAGATTCGACCCGAGGCAGAGGCTTATGACGCCTCAAAATCTGAGCCTTTCTGCCAAGCACACCTCACCAAAGTACAACACATTTTCGAATGCTGCGACTGACGTTCCTTCATTAGAGAGGGTCATTACCAAGGTTCATGCTTCAACCAGCAGCTAATGGCTCCTTCATGAGAAAACTCGCAACCCCTGCATATTCAGCCTCAACACCGTACATGCCTCGGTCAATAGAGCTGGCGCTCGTTATGACAAGGCAGCGGGGTGGTGATTAGGCCGCTGTCAGTCTCCTGACGTGACTGAGATAGACAGATTTAGCGTTTGATGCCATTCAGGTGGATGGAGGTGCGCTGTTATCTACTCTTCACAGGAGGGGATGAATCCTACGCAGGCTGAGGATTATTTCACAGCAGTGATTGACAACGCTGTCATTGGGCGGGAAGGATGAGTTGGTCCTGGCTGCATTTTACTATAGACCGAAGCTAGCCAATCACGTGTGTCTATGAACACAGAGGTTGTCTACGCTCGACGAAAAAAAATGCAGAGGAATTCTGGGGAGACATAGGGATGGAAAATTTTTTTTGTCCAATCCAATTTGTATGAAAAGTTGCAAATAGTTAAGGTTAGGGATAGAGATGGGTTTTGTTATTTCATTCATTCATCCACGGTCTATGCCTGGTACACTGAACTGGAATACTTCCTGAATTGGACGTCGCACATAGGGACAATCTAGTCTAGCCAATCCACCATGTTTTTGGGAGGAGGGAGGAAACCCCCGCCGAACACTAGGAGAACATAAGGAATACCAGCCAATGGGATCCCAAATTGTAGAGCAAGAAATCAACAGTTCCGATGTAAAAATCCACATGAAATTATACACTACCCTGTAAATGTTATTATTAGTATTACTCTCACCACTTTTCAAGCGTTAAATCAGATTTTAAAGATGCAAGAAGTGAATAAAAGCACAAGTGCAGCTTCAAGTAGTTAGTGCAATTGTCACCTCGAATAATCTTAAGACACACTTGTAAATGATGCATACCACAAAAATGTTAAGAAAGGCGCGTGCTGAAAATACAAATCCTCCAAACCGCACGCACGTCTTAGTAAAGTGTGCGCAGTCACCTTCAGAGGATCATCAGCATGGCTTGTATACTGTGCTAGTACATCCAGAAAATGTGTAAAAATCTGGCATGGTAAATAATGGTAAAGGTCTCAAGCACGTCACATTTCAAAGGTGGAATAAAGAATCCCACTGCAGAGCTGCATGAAGCACTGTGCCAGAATCTGCCACTGTTTCTGGGTTTTCAGGCTCATGATCCTTAATCGGGTGGCCACAGAACTCTTAGAGGGAAATATTATCCCTTATAGACGAGGGAAAGTATGAGCATTGTGTCAAAAGCTTAGTCAATTAAAAGTGAACGTCAAAAAATGCACTTCAGGTCAAATCAAGGTTCTTGCACTTTTCGTTTTGCTCAGATTGGCAAGAACTTGCATGAAGTTGCAATTTGTACAAAAAATGTCAAAGTTAAAGTTAGGCTCAGCAAACGAGACTAAAAGGCTGTCCTTATTTAGAGATGACTAACCATGGCATACGGCGACCATTTAAATACGGCTAAATATATATATGTTATACCACAGTGCTGTTGTGTTCTCGAATTTGGCTGGTCAGCAGGTGTTGAGTAATTTCCTACAACAGCTCTACGTGATGTAAAGCCTGGATTATACTTGCTTTAAACCATGCATGCGCCAGGCTGCTGCTGAGCATTTCTTGCGGTTGTTCGGAGTTCCGCTCTCTCATATACGCAGGAATTAACCAGTGTGACGCAATACAGATGTAAACAGTGCGGGCTGTATAGCACCATGTGACGCAGTGTCCACTCCTGACTAAACAACCTAGCGCTGGGTCTCAAATCACACACCTATGTACTGTTCTAACTGAGTCTTACACGTGAAAGCTCTGTTTTGTGTATCAGTCTTCCGGATTTTTTAGATTAGTAAATACTACGGAACGTAAGGTTTTCATTTTGAGATACAACAACCAGAAAGATGGCGGAAATTTATAACAGGGCTTATCTTTCTGTTTAATCTCGCTGTGCATGTAATCAGTTTAGAGTTTGACTTGGAAACCAAATGAATAAGGGTACTTGGGCTCTGGCGTGTCGCAGGTAATCCTCCAGATGTACATAAATTATGCCGCCGTGCTGATATTCAGCATAACCGCACTCTTGCTCACTGCTTAATTATACTCAGGTAAAGTACAAATCCCCTAAAGTGATTAGGTTAAGTACAGTGACTTTAAGTAGCCTGCTTTCCACTTCTGTCCATTACGCAACGCTGCATGCTCAAGTCAGAGTGATGGCACATTTCAGAATCAGAACGCTCACGTTCCTGTCTCAGGAAGCACATCAGCAGGACAGGAGAAGGAAGAGGAGGATAATGAGGATATCAGGATGAAGAGAGCTGACAGGATATGTCATCCTCTCAGCAGGGTCAATGGCACTCAGGATGCTGAAGTTGCACTCGGTGCTGTCTGTGATCTTATCCATCACCCTGCACTGGCCTGATAAACCAAATTTACGCCGCAATCACGGACACTCCTGTTACTCTTTAATAAAAAATTACGCACGTGTACGTTTGACACAAATCTGTTTATTTATTGCAAATGTGTTTTTAATACTACTTCAAGAGTAATCAGCGGGTTCTAAAGCCCATTTTAATGAGCATGAGCATTACTACTAAATGAGACATTAACCTTTTTTCACCTCTACAGGAAATCATTCAGACAATACGCTCCAGGCACGTGAGGATTTCACTGACAACCTAGAAGCAGTGTGTCTTGCTATCAGTCTCCGCGCAGCACCTGTGCTATTCACTCGCTGCATTCAGTGATCATATAACAGCATCTGTGAGCCACGTTTCCATTCACGAGCTCGGCACAAACGCTGCCTCAATTTGTTTGCTATTTTAATGTCTGCTATAGGGAGCCGCAATCAGACACCTGTCAGGAACACCTGCTGCGTCTCCCGTGCGGGCTAAAAAAACGGGAACGCGCACCTTTTTTTTGTTTCACCTCCCAGTTTATAATCAACGCCGGGTTTCCAATCTGCGGCCGCCATTTTTTCAATTTCCTACTTGCCTTCTTGCAGTCAAATCACGGCCATGAATCAGTCGCGGGTGTGAGGGGCGAGCGCAAATGTGTTCGGCGATGGAAACGTAGAAAGCCTAAACATATAAACAGTAAATGAGGGAAACAAGTGCTAATGGATGCAATGACATGCTGGACCATTTAGCACTCATACACACAAAGCGTGCTAGGCTAAAGTGCGTCTCCTCCTGCGGGGTGATCTGTTTCAAAAATGGCCCATTGTCTTACTTATACAATGTACACATTTATAGTGCTCAAAGCACAGCAGGGCCGCTGAAGACCCCTCGATCCCTCTTGGGCTGCCATGCTGAAGGAGGAACGGGGTGAAGAATTTAACCCGCTTGAATTAGGTTGCTATTCACAGTGCTTCAGTGCATGCTCTTAAAGTAGTGCTTTAAATGCCGGAATCATGAAAGGGGCTGGAAGGAATAAAAGACAAAACAAAACTCGACAAAGACAAAATCATAATAAGAGGAAAAGAACACATTGCCGTCATGGTGGGATCTGAATTCTCCACAGATTCGATGACAAACAGTTTAAAGAGCACGCTGAGCAAATATAAAGCTTTCATTCATAGACAGAATGACATTTTCTTCTTAAATACAGACGGAGGCGCTTGCTTTGCTACATTTTGCCGCGCGCGTGATTTGTAGGCTGGACATAGATTAAATATTACAGTGGCTCCTGTGGGAATTCTAGATTATTGTGAATTATGAAGATTTTGTACAACCGCATCAGCTGCCAGTGATGTATTACAGGCTACCTAATTCTCTAATAAAAGGATGAGCGGCGGTTAATCATTTGGCATTTTTGCTGTGTGATCTCACCGCGCTTAAAGAGCATGGTGGGAGATTACGGCACCGTGAACTGCCCTTTACCGACTGACGAAAGCAAAAACAGCCTTTAATAAACCTTGCCAAGGTGTTGTACTAGAACAAACTGTACAGTCATCACCCGGAAAATGTCATTCACAACTACAGCTAAAATCAATAACAAAAAGAAAATCATAGACGGCAAAGTTAAGATGAAATATTAGCAAACGTTTGTGTGGCATTTAAGTTCACATTGATGCATGTAGTGTATAAGTGCATTAACACATACACAGCAAAATCTCTAGCATTGACGAAAGCCTATAGTGTTCATTTGGGACATTCTGGACCTATATAAAAACTATACATATATATGTAAAAAAACACCTGAGATTTTAGTCTGCGTTAACCAAAGGTGATAATTTTCTAATAATAGCACACCTCAAAGTCTTCCAATTTCACAATGTTAAACCCCACGTCATACTTTTAACCATTTACAGTTACGCTTAATTTTGGGGAGTATCTGGAAGAAACATTTGTTTCTAATATCACTTACATTACAACCACTAGAAATAGTTCTCTCTTACCAACCTCTTTGTTTTTAAATCGCAGCTTGTGTATAAAATAATCAGTGATTGGGTGGTGTGACCCAAAAAGACGCAGAGCGCCATTACTAACCCTAAGTTGGTTATTTTCCTATAGCGGCACGTCCTGCGGTGTTTTATTCCACTTATACCACAGCAATTTGCCACTGATTAAAAATGTTCAGTTAATTGATAGTGAACACGTTGTACTTTTAACTGTTTATAATTACATTTAACGTTGTGGAATGTCCACGAGACAAGTTACTTCCTGTTGCTGCTTACATTAGAGCTGCTATAAACCAGCCTATATTGATGTTAATAAGAATACATGTTACCGAAAGACTGGAAAGCCCAAAGACGTTCCTGTGCCGGAAAACTGCTTTTCACCGTCTGCGTATATACATATTCCGTTTTTAAAGAACAGCACTTTTTTTAATCAGTTTATCAGCCTTACATCATGTTGAGCATCTCCCACACAAGAGCCTGTAAATCAGCTGTTAAAACGAGCACATTAATACGAATCTGTGGTTTGACTTACAGCTGGAATAATCGACACTTTCTTATCAACATGGAGTTGAACAGCGATGCGTTACCTCTTCTCACCTACACGTTGTTCAGGAGTATGGATATATAACAAGAACAAATACAGTGCCCTGAAAATACAAGGTTTTTAAATGGCAAACATGACAGGAGAAATCACAGGAATGATAATTCTGTGCTGTTCTGATAAACTACTGAAGGCTGGCTGCAATGTTACATGTCACTTATTAATCCCCAGCTTTAAAACGCATATACTGTGATTTAATATCGGCTTGTACGCTTATCATACGGTCCATTTTTCACACCGTTTCACCCCCGGCACTGCTTTACCTGGCTCCGCAGTGGAATATGTCATATTGATTGACTGTTTAATTACCTGTTTAATTTGTTGTTAATTTGCACCTCATAGCAATCACATTTGACTGGCAAGAAGCCTGGTGCACAGCAGCTCCTATTTAACCTCCATCTGGCCCCACATCCCTGCGAGTGACTGAGAAGTATGGCTTAGCAATAACAGTGCCACTGAAATACCCCTTTTTAGAGCCTGCTTTGTACGCACGGTATGACAGAATATCTCATTTCTGATCACTATGCCCCGACATCTGATAGGCATGAATGAAGCGCTGTTTTTATATGTGAAAGAATTCTGCATTAATGTTCTCACGCATTAACTTAGATCTAATATGCTCTTGATGGTTATGTGAAATACTTGCCTCGAGGGTCTCGAAGCCTTTAGCTCGGGCTACTTTGTGACTTGCCTGTGCTACAGTTATATTTCAGGAACTTCATGCTTTATAACCAGAGTATTAAGTGATGTGAAACTGACATGAGACTAGCGCGAGATGGCCGTTATCGATACCGAACATTAAGATCTGCTGAAAAAATGTAAGTAAATATGGATATGGATTTAGATAATATGTTCTAAATGGGTACAAATACAGGTATGAATAGAAGGCACTTTCATTTTCTGTTTAGAAAACCTTTCTTGCCAGAAAGGTCACGGGGCATCTCATCGAGATAGAAAAAACCCCAAAACAAACCACAGCCATTATAATGATAATTCACTTAAAGGACCCCATTTTGACTAGCAGCACTACCGCAACCCAGCTTTGTAGTAGATTCTGATATTATACGTAATTCTTTCAGAAATTTAACAAACCCCAAAACTAAAGTAAATCTACTAAAATATTGTTCGGTGGCTGTTTTCGTCAGAAATAAACAACAGGTCTTTGATTTGGGAAAGACACTAACGTTTTGAACGACAGTTAGCCTGCTGACTCCTTAGGAGCCAAAAAACTCCACAGAGCATCTGCCTGAGCCAGGTTTTAAACTTCACTTAAGTGTAGATTAATAATATCATTAATAGTCATTAATTAGTAGAGTGGAATAAATTGCTATTTGTTGTCCATCCCTCCATCCATTATCTATACTGCTTTATCCATCTGGGTCACGGGGAAGCTGGAGCCAATCCCAGCATCTTCGGGTGAGAGGCGGAGTACACCCTGGGCAGGTCGCCAGTCCACCACAGGGCCGACACAGACAAGCAGCCACACACGCACGCTTTCACACCTATGGGCAATTTAGAGTAGCCAGTTGACCTAATCTACGTCTTTGGACTGTGGGAGGAAACCAGAGCACCCGGAGGAAACCCACAATAAGTTAATTAATAATAATAATAATAATAATAATAATAATAATAATAATAATAATAATAATAATAATAATGAACCTATAGGGCATTTTGAACTTGACCTACATGTACCAGCATAAAGATTTTTAGTTTAGACCACACATCACTTTTGTAAGTCACTCTTGTAAAGGTTATTTATGTTCCATGCTCAGGAGGCCAAAAATCTGCAGATTGCATTAATAACTGTAACTAATAAAGAAGGCTGTACAAATGAAGTTGAAGGATATTACAATAAAGTAGTGACAAGCACATCAATAAAAAAATAAACTGCACAGAGCAGATGCACGAACAAATGCCCACATCCA
This sequence comes from Parauchenoglanis ngamensis, assembly GCA_030014255.1. Classification (NCBI taxonomy): domain Eukaryota; kingdom Metazoa; phylum Chordata; class Actinopteri; order Siluriformes; family Auchenoglanididae; genus Parauchenoglanis; species Parauchenoglanis ngamensis. Next base: position 15,343,463 of record JAQMYM010000003.1, read on the forward strand.
TAAACACACTTATTTATTCAAACAGACAGGAAGGAGAAAAAACACTCCCACAAACCTAGCTTTGCACTCACCACAAACCTCTGCATCCTGGTTCCTCCTGCATTCCCCACAAAGATGCCTGAGCTGGGCTCAAACGTAAGACTCTTCTGACTCCTATGGAAAGCAACCCTGTGGTGCTCCTCACAATCCATATAGAGCTTCACCTCATTGCCCTGCACAGCCAGAGTAAATCTGGCCCAGCGACCTGTCAGGTCACCCATCTTAAAGGAAGCAGCCTCCTGAGTGCGTGTGGTTCCTGGTTCAGTGTAGTACAGAACCACACGCTGTGACCCATCCTCCACTGGCGCCAATACTACTCCCAAGTGAACTATCTTCTGTAGGGCATCAGTGATGGCGAACAGCACACCTCCATGGCGAGTAGTGGGTTTGGCAGTGACAATGATAGCAAAGTCACGGAAGAAGGGGTCAGGAATGAAGGAGCGTGTGAGGCGGCCTACGTTAGCGTCTGGACCAAAGTTGTATGCAGGAAAACCTTCAAATCCAGTAATGAAAGCGACAGATGGAGGGAGTGGAACTCCAATGAGCTCCGTCAGATCCAGCTGGCTACTGGAACCCCTCTCTGAGGAAAGAAGGCAAAAAAAAATCTATTTAATTAAAGGCTTAAATGTGTAAACAATCCAGTGATACAGAACAATCAAGTTGTATGAGAAGTTTCAAAGGTTAACTTAAAATTCAGAGATGGGGTTAGCAATGTTCTTTTGAATTTCTACAAATTTTGTGAGATCTTTTTTTTTTCAGAATTGCAGATGTTGCGTTGTAGTGAAAGAAAGTTCTTTAAGTCTGGGGTGTGAATAGCAGCAGTCTGGGCCAAACACTCCTACTATAAATGTCTTCTCCCACATATGTACAAAGGAAATTTTGCAGGTCTCTACAGGTCTTGACTCTGAGCCACATTAATCTGCTTCTGTTTGGGAAAAGACCCTCCTACTTTGACCCATCCATCAATTTCCCAAAACATTACCAACTGCCCACCTCTTTTCTCAGACTGGACTTTCTTGTAGACCTTTTGACTTCATCATCAAGGCCAGGCTCACAATAGTGGTGTTAGCTCAGCAGGATCAGGCAAGATCTGACAAAACCTCGACACAGTGGTTCACCCCAAACTCTTCATCTCCCTTAGTATTCCAACCTCACACATACGGCCTTTATTAAAACTGAAGAAGACTGTGTGTGGTGGGATCATCTGGAAGGGATTAAAGTCATACAAGGACTGGGGAGCTAATAATATGTGCAATGTTGCTAAGAGGGGCTACTATGTAAGAGCTCTGAACCATGCCATGGACACATCTGGGATCATCTCTGAGATAAGCATGGAATAAGTGACGCGTTCCTTGCATGAGCCCATAAAACTCTAACATTGTGGATAGTTTCATGAAACCTCAATGGCTTCTTCTGTTGGTGTTTATTGAAGAGGACAATTCTTATGTCTGTCATAATACGCATCGTCACGCCTCATCCCATGTGGTTGTCCCTGAAATACATACCCACTCTCTGTAGTTTCAGTTTAAACTAAGAATACAACTATATCTATAAAATCTCAATGATATCCTAAATAAGTGCTCTTTTTTTGATCTGGCAGTGGGCTTTGAGCCAAAAGGATGTTCAATCCTTCATTCATGTTGTAGGACACTGTAGACTGGAGTAGCACAATAAATTAACAAGATACTCATTCATTTATTCATCTTCATTAACTGCTTTATCCTGGTCAGGCTCATTCTCACTTCAGACACTATCCGGGGGAACACTTCGTGCAAGGCAGTTATACTCTCAGTCCTTTTCAGGACACTATGCACACATACTCCACGTAAAGCATGAGGAAACCCACTCAGGCACATCAAGAACATACACAGAAACTTTACAAAGAAAGTAACATGAGCTCAGGATCAAACCCTGGGGCCATGATACGGTACTGCTACCCGCTGCACCACCATGCCACCCAGGAATACTAAGCCAAAACATATGAATAATAAACTACAGGCTAAAGTACAGGCCTGCAATAATTGTGTGTTCTGGCATGAAATTGACAAGGAATTCCCCATTCTTACTTCAATCTGCTGCCAGATCATTATCAGGATGCTTTTAACGTTTCCAGGCAACTTTATGGTCCAACATCATTACACATGTTTGCGTGATGTGCTGTGTTTCACCATACTCTTTGTGTCCAAACACATTCCACTTCATAGACTGATTAATGATTTATATACCACTTAATATACATGTACAAAACTGCAGAGCTGAGATAGATTACATTACAGGGAGTGGCAATGAGATCATAAAGCACATGATGGGATCTTATGCCTAAGCCAATGTAATGTCTAGTTTCATATTCCTCAAGTTACAAACTTGATGGCCAATAGCCAAATTCAAACTTCTAAGCGGTCTGTAGAGCAACTCTTCTGTGTAAACCAGCCATCATTCTGTAGAGCAACTCCATGATGTGTGCAAGCATTATCACTTCTTGGCAGGTCAGTGAGCCTCTATGGGACTGATCAGACCTTGATTAGTCCTTGATTCCTGTGAGTAAAATAGAAAGTTACTTCCTCTTGCAGCTGTGAAAGAGTGAACAATAACTTCATGCCTGAAGAGGTTTTTGTAGGCAAGATATCAAATGCTTGTTGGACAGCAGCCTTTCTCCCTTGCCAAGTTCCCCAATACAGCACTGACCTACATGGCTGCAAAAAAAAAAAAACCTAAATAAACTTGGCCACAAAATATCATATTGCTGAGATAATTAAGGAGAAAAGTCCAGGCAACCTTATGAAAAGTCACAATTTTTGTTACTGTTACAGTTGAGAGAAAAAGGTTTGCACCCCCTTACCATTGTTCTGAGTTTTGCCAACTGTGTTGTTTAACCTCGACCTGTTCTAACTTTTCCTCATTATTGAAACGAATGGTGATTCTTCATTCCCGTATTTCCCACATACACTGAAAAGCATGTTTGATTGAGTTTACTCATCACATGGTCAACATTTCAAGCAATTCAGTAATGCTGTGGGCAGGACATTGGTTCAGACTACAAAACTGTTTTTTTTCCCATCAGATATGCTCATACATAACAAAAATGCTTTTGTCAGCAAGAAAACAAGTTTAAGTGCTGATTCTGATAATCGGAATAATGCTGAATACCGGCCCCAATTACTGGTAGGCCAATTATAATCCAATTACAGTTGGTCTACCCCTAGTACAAACTAAAGATTTCTTCCTGATTTCTAGCTCATGGCGCTAATGTTAGCTACCATACAAAACCTAAAAGGACAAAAATAAGTCCTAATTATGGCTTTATAGACATTTCCTTTACCGTAATCTTATGGTACTGCTTAAGTATTCCAAAGAACTGTCCAGCTTGAACAGAGATGTTTGAGAGCAATCATTCTTCACAAGCACATTTACGCAATGGAACAAAAAAAAGTCTTCGCTGATCCAGCTGTTGCTTATTACCTACATGGGAACAAGGAGAGGAATGGACACTTGTGGTTCTCCAAATGAACGGTTTGAGTTTACACTTGTTTTGGTGGGAGGGGAAAGAGGGATTATGTAAATATTCTAGGTCTATTATGGCTGTTAGTGCAGCAAAATGGATATCAAATCCATGTGGCTGTGAGATTGCTTTACAACATTAGACAGCCTCAAAATGCAATGATCAGAATATCTGAATTCCTGATTATATTTGAACCCTGAGACTGGTTGTACTTAAAATCTTAGGCGTGACATCTTCAAGTAATTGCAGTGACTGATGCAGTTCCTCTTAATGTGGGTGTAATCAAAAAAACATTTGCAATCATATATGCACAAACACATCCATGCAAAGTCGTCACAAATATATATCACCATATATAAACGGACCATTAGTCCATTAGTGCTAGTTATATTGGGGGTTATCACAAAAAAGTTCTAAAGTTTGTGCACAAAATATAGTAATATACTTGATCATCATATTACTTCAGAAATAAGTTTAGTGCTAGGAGGTAAACCCTCAAGGTGGTCCACATTTGGGTCACTATGTTTTAAACTCTGCGTATGTTTGTGTCCAGAATTATTTAATACATCATCTTCATCGCCATCTGTTGCAAACCCAAAGGTTCCAGAGCAGACTCTGCCCTAATTGGTGGTCCCTGCTTTGAGTCTCCGCTAAGAGAATATACTACCACAGTGAAACATGTGCAGGCCACTGAGAACGCACTTCCCAAACATCCAGAGACCGACACAATCAGCAAACATCTTTTAACCAGATGCAGCTCTGAACGAAGAGCCACGCTCAGAGTCTGAGTGGATGACATATTTATCGACCAAATTACGTTAAATGTACAGACACAGCACTACTGTATTTTCACCCAGTATATTCAATTTTTTTTAAGCTTTTAGTTTAGAGATGAAGCAGGATTCTTTCACTTGACTGACATGAATGTCATGTCATTTTATTCTCACTAGTCCAACTTTTCCAGATAGCAATGCAATTGCCTTAGTTGTCAGCTATAACAAATTTCGCTAATTAACCAACAACAGCATTGTTATACATTAAAATACACATATATGTAAACTATAAAGTAGAGGCTGCGACTGGTTTTCTTTCTAGTCCAGATTGTACTGTAGATTTGCACAGCCTATAGTTGACTGTCATGTCAAGTGATCACACCGAGTAAAACGCCTCCCAGTCGGGCTACTTTATTTAAGCCCACTGACACAAGCAGTGGGTGTACTAAGTCTGAGCTAGGTGGATTACTTTCTCGAGCATTAATTTTGCTAAATGTCACTCGGAGAGAAACTTGGAGATTAAGCTTACACTGTGCAGTCAAAATACAAATTGCACAAAGTAGCAAACAAAAGAACTAAAATTTATTTGTGGTTTGAAAGATCTGATTAACAGCAAGTGCAGCTTTTCTCTATACCATGCTTGCTACTTGAAAGGTACACGGCATAATTATGGACTTGAAACACTCAAAAAACTTTAAAACATGGTGTCATTTTATGTTTGTGTGTGCATGCGTGTGTGTATTTGTATGCATAAAAGTTATGCCTACTCGACGCTTTAAGGCTAGCTACTAATAGTTTCATTAAGTTTTACTGATCCTTTTGAGTAAACAATCCTCTCATTTATCTCTGTACCCTGAGGGCCTCAAAGCATTAATCCTAATCTTTAAAAAATGTCTCATTTTTAGCCACTACTGGAGAGGACTACAAATCTGTTCCATCAGCCTATATTCCATCAGCTTATAAATCTTTGTGGCACATCCACATCTACCTCTGCCATTTTGCACACTGCTGTTTATTAGCGCTGTACTGTCTTGTCTTGTCTAGT
>JAQMYM010000003.1:15352577-15380766 GCA_030014255.1 Parauchenoglanis ngamensis
AAGAAGGAAAGAAATTCCACTAATAACCTTTTATGTCAACAACCGCTCAACTAAGTAAAGAGAAACAACAGTCCATCGTTATCCAGTCTCTTTTAAAGTCATAAAAATAAAGAAATAGTTGAATTAGAAGGTGACCCCAAACTTTTGACCGGTAGTGTAGGCTTTATACCAGCTGACGTATACTGCTTTATGGACGCCTATTAGCACCACCAATAAGTACAGAATCACCCTACAGCATGGGTATTCAACTACAAATGGTAAAGGTTCAGTTACATAAAATTGCTTGCACATTGCTTGTACACTTTGACACCCAGTTTTGACTAGTGCCTTGCACTTGAAACAGATAAGACATTTAACATGTGAAAATTCTTCTTAGTTTGTCGGTAATCAGTCCACAGAAAAATCTATTAAAGTCTGTGGAAAGTCTCGCCTTTCTGGTGTAGCGTCTCTAGCCCTGTAGCTAGTCTCTGGTCCAGTACGCTGCCTTCAGCAAAACAATGTACATAAATGCATGAGATTGTCTGCAAAGGAGGATTTGCTAAAGTGAGTTGCAGGCCTATAAGCAATTATTACGTAAGTTTATCAATTTTTTAAATAAGCTTCATGAGGTAGTCACCTGGAATGATTTTCAGTGAACAGGTGTGTCTTGTCAAAAATAAATGAGTGGAATTTCTTGCTTTCTTAATGTGTTTCAGATCATCAGTCGTATTGTGTCACGTTAGTGTCGGTATACAGTAAATAGCCCTATTCAACACCTGTAGTAATCCATATTATATCAAGAACCGCTTAACTAAGTAAAGAGAAACGACGGTCCATCATTACTTTAAGTCATGAAGTGTCATGAAGTAATAAAAATAAAGAAAAACCATTGAATTAGAAGGTGTGCCCAAACTTTTGACTGGTACTGTATATTAAACAGCTTATGGAATAGGAAGAATAGAAATCCATTTATTCTATGTATCTCTTATACGCTCAGATTAACACGGGAACAAGTTATCATATTGGGGCAGTGGTAGCTCAGTGGTTAAGACGTTTGGACTAGTGATTGGAAGGTCGTGAGTTCAAATCCCAGCACTGCCAAGCTATCGCTGGTGAGCCCTTGAGCAAGGCCCTCAACCCTCAACTGCTCAGTTGTATAAATGAGATGTATGTATGTAAGTCGCTCTGGATAAGGATAAGGGCGTCTGCCAAATGACATAAATGTAAATGTGTTGTCAACTGAAGAAGTGAACGAAGTCTAATGATGAGGAAACTGGCAAACCTCTATCCAGATGTGGACCGAGTAGTTAAGATAAAGCCAATAGTGTGCAGAGCAGTCATCAAGGTAAACGCTGGCTACTTTGAGGAATCTAAAATGTAAAATATATTTTGACACTTTTTGGTTTGGCATATTTACCATATTACCACACGTGCCAGATGTGTCATTTCACAGTTTTGATGTCTTCAGTGTTGCTCCACAAACTAGAAACTAGTCAAAATAAAGAAAAACCTATGAATGAGTAGGTGTGTCCAAACTGGTGACCGGTAATGTATGGTGATACACAGCCATGCTGGAATGCATTATAATCACCGATCAAAGCACACCAAGCCTGGGATGAAAGAAAAGAGAATTTCAGTGCGGCGTTGTGGGCGGGATAGCACTCCAAGCTCAGCTTAAAGATCGGAAGCCAGATGCGTGGCTCTACACAAATGGCGGGAAGCGAAGGCTTTGATCATTACCTGGCATGTCAGCAGCCCCTCCCTCTGTTTCTGTCCCTTGTACCTGCTGAGGCAATTCTCTGACAGCACGCCATGTTGACTGACTACTCAACATAAGCAGTATATCCTATCATCCTTTGTTGTATATAGTATAATAAAGTCAGGAATAAAAAGCAAGTGCTGCTGTGGTGCTAAACTTGTGCACATTTACACTCCTGACTCATCTCAGTGGGGTTTAACATGCAAGGCAACTTATTCTCAGTGACCTCTTTATCAAGCCATTAACACATTGCTGGGTGAATTACATTACTTTTCTTTTTTTCGGTCCCTTGTTAGCATCAGTATGGGCGATTGTGGACCATTCTTCTCCATTCTGGATATCAAATGTGACATTACTAGCAATTCTTTAAGGTTGAGCCTCCAATCGCTCAGCCTGTTTTCATCTCGGTCCATGAGTTCTGATTCACTGTGTGGGCCACTGCCTTTAAAGAAGCCTGTTCATCCTGCATACACCTCTGGATTTCCTCCTTGGTTGTAGGTTGCTGTTCACATCTTAGTTCGATGGTCTGATTTTGAAGGTGATCACGAAGAGAAACTCCCAGGATTTGTCAAAAACATTGGCGCATTTGGAAGCAATTCATTCCTGATAGCCCTGGGAGACGAGAATAAAGCAAGAGGCTTGGAGATCATCTGGGGATATTTGCTTCTTGTTCTGTGTCTTCCTCTCGCTTGCTTTACTTTCATGTCCCTTTTCCTCTCTTGCAAAATCGCTCTTTCTTTTTCCATTTCTTCTTTTTGATGTGCCAGACTCTTTTTAAAATTCCCTCTCTGATAGCTAACTTAGCTGAACCCGCTGCCGGTAGACTACCCCTGACAGACAGGCTGTTTTATCAGCCTCGTGCTAGTGTTTGTTAAGTGACGGAAGTCACATCATAACTAATAGCTCCGTCCCTCTGACTTGAGATGCTACACACTTTTGTCTGCCTCAGTATGTCCACAGGAGCAGCTGAAAGATCAAATTTCTGTCAGTGGAGTGAGTCGCACTGCAGGGACCCGTTCATCAAAAAGAAAAAAAAAAGCCTCTCTACAGAGAGCCTGCTTATTGAATTGGTTCCCTGTATGATTTGATTTACAAATTCTATAAAGTACAGTGTATGTAAGGAGAGGGAGGAATAAAGAAAGGGATAAAAAATCCACAGGGCGTGCTGGTATAAGAAAATAATCAATGCTGAGGTGGTTTGGCCCATTACCACTGACAACAGAGAGCCCCTTCCATCAACGCAAAATAAATGCCTCCTTACACAAAGTCATATAATATAATCACAACTAGATTTTTCCTTTTTAAATCACAATTTTTAATTCATTGTGTTTTAGGTTATGTGGCGCATCCACCATACAAGTCCCTTTTTAAAACTAACTCAAAAACAATATCATATTAGAACAAGCGTAATAATAGAAACTCAGAGCTGCTGTTGTAGAAGATTTGATCAACATTTTCTGACCAATCAGTTTTAAATGTATTAATATTGCATGTAAGGAAATAGTATTTGAATACTGTCACAATAAGGAAGACGGCAAAATAATTGTGACACATTTTACAAAAATAATGGCATGATGATATGCTACTGATGTAGCAATAAATCCCATAACAATACACATTTCTCAGACATCATAGATGATGTGAGATTGATTATTGTAATGACAGCGCTCCAGCTACTTCCACATGTCCTTAGAGGTTCACATGGCATGACAACAGTTGACGCCAAGTATCCACTTGTAATATCATAAATGGTGGTGTCGAGGGAGGCAAATGACAATGAGGCTGGTAAGTAGCTTGTGTCTATCACTTTTAAAAATGAGACTGTCTTTCCTCAGCATGCTCGGTGCAATTACTGTCTCTGCAGGGTGCTGCCAGGGGAAGGAAGAAAAACAGAGAGTTGGCCGTGGCTACACATTGCAGTGGCACAGCTCCCAACTGGTGGCTGGATCGAATGGGATCTCAGCATCTTCTAGCAAAATTGTCAGGAGCTTCCACTTGCCCGACGGCTCTCTCTGGGTAATTGCTAGAATGGGGTTGAGTAAATTGCACCAAGCAAACGGTCAGATGTGAGAAGGGACTGTGGCACCTAGATTCATCATTTTCAAAAGGTTTCCGCTTTTATAGGAGCATTTCACACTCCAACGGCCATACCAAAGCCAGCAAGCACCTTACACTATACAAGTCTGAGTAATGAATTCCAATATTTACATTTTTAATGCAACGCAGCACATAAGGCTTGTGTTCTTCTTCCTCTACAGTTTTTGACATGGAAAGGTGTCTTTCCATTGTTCTTCTAATGGTCCTTAATGTTGAATGCTAGAGACAAATAGCCAGATGAATTAATATATTCTTCAGAACCAAATAGACAAGAAATCCCCTTTTCTTCAGACAGATGGTAATCCTTGACATTAAAGCAGCGGGACCCTGAGATCAACAGGTCCACCTACAGCACGCCAACTCGTGACCTGACAGGTTGCCATGGCAACAAAAAGCCCAGTTATCTGAGTAAATTTGCATTTGGTTCATAAATTGAACATCACAGCTCATGCTTGATTCACATATTGTTTTTGAAAGTGTACAGAAGCGCACGAAAACATGAGAGGAAATATATTAAAAAAGATGAGAATAAACTGATAAAAATCTCACCGTAGACTAAATTCTAAGTCAAAGGACAGTTACTGGCATTAGGACTATGACTTTTATGTCTTTATGTGATTCTTTATACAGATGGCTTGCCTGCGATCACATAGTTGAATGCCAGTCCTTTTGAAGAAAAATGAGAGTATAGTTATTGCCTATATTTAGCTACAATCACACAAAGCACCACTTAACCATGTGGACTACATTCACGCTCCCTTCAAATCTAATACAACAAAGTGTCTGATCCCATTGTTCAGTTCTGCTCAATATATATAGTCACTGGTTTGCCAATTTTTGGTTACTGGTTTAACCAGGGTAGTGGCGGCTCACTGGTTAAGACATTGGACTACTGATTGGAAGATTGTGATTTCAAATCACAGCCCTGCAAGGCTGTCACCTCTGGGCCCTTGAGCAAGGCCTTAACCCTCAACTGCTCAGTTGTATAAAGGAGATAAATGTAAGTCGCTCTGGATAAGGGCGTCTGCCAAATGCTCTAAATGTAAATCCCCCCCTACACACACAAACACACACACAAAATTAAAGGCTACATTTAGTGAGTTTGCAGTCTCCTTCCTACTAATAATCTTGAAAGCTTCCTGTCTTTGTAGTCTATAATACAATGCCAACATAAAAATGACAACAACACTTTTCAAAGAACTTTTGGAAGCGGCACAAATCCCTCTACGTTCACCAAATAACAGGAGTACATCGCTGTCCTTCTGTACCCTTTAATATAGAATAACTCAAACTATTATGACAAGACAGGACTCTCTCTTTTTTTTTGTCTGAAACATTTATGCATAAACTAAATCCACTCAGACAGTTGTAGTTATTCACAAACTTTAATATGAATATGGCTGGGCAGTATGATGAAATGATATGGATATTGCATTAAATTTAACCCCTTTTCTTTATAATTTCTTTATATTTTGCTAGGAAAATGAGACAATAGGTACAGTGATTTGTGCAAACATACATGTAAATACAATATATAGCACAAAGTGAGTTTGTATAATTCTAACGAGCTTTAAAGTCAATATTTGGTACGACCATCATTATTCTTCTACACAGCCTGAACTCTCTTTCTTGTCATGTAGTCTTCAGTAATAGTTCTCCTGGCTTCCTGAAGGACATTGGCTGCTTTTTGTTTTGTTCTCTGTCAAGATGATCCCACACCGCTTCAACAATGTCGAGATCCGGCCTTTGGGGAGGTCGATCCATAACTGATAGTTTTCCATCGTGCTTTGTCCTGTTGAGGTTAGCAGGAAGCCTGGAGAACTTCTCCTTAAGACTACATTAAAAAATATAAGAAAGTCTGGCTCTTTGAAAGCACAATATGAATAAATGTGAAGTGGCGCAAGACTTTTGCACAGTACTGTACAGGCACAGTAATGTCACAATGCAAGTTTTGTTAATATTTTCTCAAATTCCAAACTTTGAAAGAACGGTTACAATTTTTTGCACTGAAACTTTACGATGTGAAATGTCACAATCTAGTATTGAATCTTTGAACTGTAATGTTTTACTGAATCTGCGAAGTTGTAAATTGTTCGAATGTATACTGAATCTTTAAAGATGTAAAAATGGTGGTGGCTTACAGAGTTTTTAACGATGTACGCCTTTTTGTAATGGAGCTTCAAAATTGTTCAATGTCCTTTTGTCTTTCTTAATCCGTACCGACTCTTTAAAGTTGTAAAGCGTTCACAAATTGTACTGAATCGACATAATAGTAAATCGAAAATGAAGCTGAAAAATTTTTAACATTTTGTTCGGAATCATCAAACCTGCAAAATGTTTAAAAAGAATTAGTCTGAAAGTTGGAAAACGTTAATACAGAATCTTTAAAGGTGTTAGAATCTAATGTTTTGTAAAATGTTAACATCTTGTATTGAACCTTTAAAAGTTGTAGGGCTAAGGTGATAAAATGCTAAAATCCTTCACAACATTATTTATTTATTCATTATTTAACACAATTTATTCACATGATTTATTTTTGTGAACTTAAAGCATCGTTGAAGCCGGTTTTCCATTTTTTTTTTTTAAAGCGACGCTACTATTTTGCTGGCGGTTTGTCGGTAAACCTATGTGTTGTGATGGTAGAAACTCTCATGATATGATATTTATTCTCCTCTCCCAACCCTAGTCTGAAATTCTGCTCTAAATAATGCAGTTTTATGAGTCCATATAGAATAGAAGATGTTGGGAACTTCGAACATTTCTATGTGGAAAAACTGCACAACTGCCAATTCAATTCTTCTTCAGCTTTAAGATTACTTATTTAATCTTACTGATCAGTGGAGATAAAAAGGCATCATTCATAACATTGTCAAACCTTAGAGGAGTGTTTGAGTGACAGATCTAATAAGCTCTTACAGATCTGAATGTTTCTATTCTGATCCTCCTTTCTCCATGTCTCTTTTGCTTAAAGTAGAAAAACAGTCACAGCTCCTCTTCTCTTCTGTAGAGCTGTAGTTGTTTATTCAACTTTATCTCATTCTGTACTGATTTGCTTTAATAACTGCATAAAGAGGATCAAACTCGGCGGCACCGAGGAAGAACTGGTAATGTAGTGGCGCTTCACAGTGTGAAATCCTGACCGACTGCGCCTAAATCAGACTCACTGCTAGGCATTTTAAACAACACTCATAGATCTACAATAAGACTGATCTACATTGCATGTCAATGTGTTTCCTGATAGCCTGTTTTGTCACTAGCTTTGGGCAGAGCGAAAAAAAAAATGTACAAAGCCAGGCTAATTTGGCTAAAAGTGTGAAAATCAATTAGGCAGCTTCATTTCCAGCCATGTGGGTTCTCAGGGAATCACTGACCACTTCAAAATGCAGGGAAAAAAACCAAAACAACAAAAAAAAAAACCCCGACCCTATTTAGAACATCTGTTTTTTACATTTCCAAATTGCCACCAGATTGTTTGGACAGATGACACAAGTGGCAAGTGCAGTGCAGCTAAAGAAAATGATAAATGAGCTTCACGGCGCAACTTTGCTTTTGAACAAAAGGGGAAAAAAAAGAAGGAAATTAGCTCACTAATTACTGAAAATTACAGCTGTTCCATTAACACTGTATCATGAGCTTTTTCCGAGCAAATCACAAGCCCTTTTAAGACTGACATTTCAAATCTTTCAGACTCGAGCAGATTTGGATGCATAGGCAGGGGTTTATTGAGTAAAACAGCAGAAATGGTCAGAAGCGATGCAGAATGTTATAGGGTCAGGCAATTTACAAACAGACACGACTATGCAAAGGCAGACGCAAAAGACTAGACAAAACAAAGCCAAAATCAGATAAAGATCACATGTAAAAGCAACCCGGTCACCGAGCCTCATTTTTGAATGTAAATAAGATGAAAATCCAGTTTCTTTAGTAAGACATTTTCTGTGAGAGCTCCTGATTCATGAAAGCAAACCAAGGGTCGCTCGATTTACAAATGCGCTCGCAAGAAGACCTTTTTAAAAGAAATTCATTTTAGACACATCAACGATGGATTTTTTATTGCGCGCCAATATTGTCGTCAAGCCTTGTTCATATTAATATACGCTATTTCAGAGCGTCGTGCTCTTTCACTACCCTGAAACACGTCGCTAGCGTAGTCCAGCAACAAACCTGGACCAAGTTTCATGGACCGGCACTAAAAAAAAAACTAGCGCTCTGTCTCAAATTGCATACTTGTATACTATTCTAGACCATTAATAAGTACTCATACTAACAGAAATTTCCATTATAGTTACTATTTGAATTTTAAAACCTCTCATGCAAACCTTTCTACGTTAGTAAATACTTATGCAACGTCAGAGTTTTGGATTTGAGATGAGGCCCAGGTGCAACCATGGCTTTAAAAGACACAGAGCTTGTCAGTGCGTTTAAGGTCGCCGTGCATAGAATCACTAACCATTTTACAGTAACCTGACAGACAGGGATGCTTTGTGCCATCTAGTGAATGTTGTTTATAAATCTTCCAGATGTTCATCGCAGGCGAGTGTGTGAACAATGCTGCTCACATTGCGTATGTAAAACGTCACGTATAACCCAGACCCCTCCGCTTTATGCCGGGCCATATCGTCCCATCCTGCTGAGGATTCTTTTTCTATAGCAACACAAAAGTTCCCACCAGACTTAAGTCAGTGCAAGGAACATGCCTTTAGTTTTGATGTGCACGTTTCTGACATAATAAGATGTTCAGATGTTACAGTAGTCTTATATTATAAATCTGTAACAAAAATTATATAAGGTGGCCAAGGTTTTGGGTCACGGAAAATTCATGATGTTCATTTGGGATCGTTATCCATGTCTCGCACACTTCGCAGTGGGCCTTCCAGACTTAGCGGTTTCGAAGTTTCACATCCCAACTCCATTTCCCATGATCATCAGCATACAAATATGTACACCGCAGACCACTTACCCCAACAACACACACGTTCAAGTTCACCTGACTTCTAATCACTCATTTCACATAGCATTAAAGGACTCCAGTGCTCACTCACAATTTGTAAAGTAATGCAAGTTATTTTGCTTTTCTGACTTTGTGTCGTTCCCTGGGTTTTGTATTTTGCCTACACCGTGCTGTTTGCTGATCAACTGACCCTTGCCTGTTGCCTGTTTACGAGCCGGCCTCTCATTATGGATCTGTCTGCCTGTGTTTGCTTATTAAACTGTGTTACTGCATTTGCATCCTGCTCCAGACTGTTCTTAACAGCCCAAAAAAAACCCTGTACTGAAGTGAACCTCAATCGAATGGCTTCAAATCGTATTCTTGGCATGAGTCACTGTAATTGTATATGCGGATCAATTTTGTGAAACTCGGTCATTTCATATTAATGCCTTGTAAAAGCAGACCTAAACAGATCCATTAATAAAGACAAATAAAACTAGCTTTTCAATTAGGACAAAAGAAATGTCGCCATACAACCGTCAGTCTGTGTCTATGCGTAGCTGCTGAGCTGCATCACTGTTAGATTTAGCACAGTCCGGGTTAAGGAGGCACACCCATACTGTTTAGTTGCTATTTTGTTGTTGTTGTTTTTAGCTTTGTCTTTTGTGGCTGTCGTTAAATGTAAATGTCTACAAAAGTGAAGTGGAAATGTGGTAATCTGTAATTTAAAAAAAAAAAAACAGTTTACACTTTTAAACATTCAAACGTGAAAAACTTGAACACATTTTTCTTCCAGAGGTTATAATTGTTATTTAAAAAAACCCCACAATGTATAAAGATATCACAACACACCCAGTATCTCAGAAAAGTGTACTTTGACATAATTGATCAAAGTATCGATATGATATTTTCATATCGCCCAGCCCTGATGCATCAGTGATGTTGATTAAAATCGGTGTTACTGAAACTTTTCTATCACCTTAGTTCGCTTTGACCTACAAAATATTTCTGCAAAAACATTGACATGCAACTTGACTAAAATGTTAATAAATGAAGCTCACTCTCATATGGTGGAGCAGGACAAATCATTTAAAGCAATGTAGACAGGTGTGTCTAAATAAGTCCAGAGGCTGTTGGTTAGCTGACGATCATAGGAAGTGTTTCATGATCTTCATTTAACCGAACGGTTTTAGCGGAGACAGGATTAGATTACAAAAAATGACAAAACCACTCGAACAAGCACATTTTCTGGAAAGCAGGCAGTAAAATTCACATTAGTGTGTAACGTGGTGGACAACAGCCCGTAAAAAATAATTCTCCAAACACCATGCACATTATTTACAGTGCACGAACCATTACTGTGTGATTACTTTCTTATTATCTCAAGAACGCATCTCCGGAAGTATATTCAAGTGATCGATTATTAAAATCAGATGGCCTCAAATGGCTCGCTTTGTCACCAATTTGAAGAAAATCTGATTTATTCTTTGATTTAAGACTTTTGAGAGGTGATTTTTCATTTAAATGGCCTTTAGCTTTTCTTATTAAAGTACATTATTGCTCTTGTAGATTTATTTATTCAATGCGATAGATCATTAGTCAGATTAATGTAATGTGCTCTCATGCCATTACAGCTAGAGAGCCTGCAGAGAGCTCGCTTCCCCTCGAAGTTTCCGCCACAGTCGAATGAGAGAGCAAATAGAGTATGCACTGAATGCTAAAATCCAATAGTATTTCTTCAGGTATGCCTAGCATGTGTGTAGCCATATTCATCTCTCTTCGGTGCATAAAGCTCTGTAACATGCACAAGCATGTATGTTGTGCTATAGGCAATACGCCAATCACAATAACGAAATTACAGTAGGCTAATTTGAGGCTAATACTGGAGTATGCTAGTACGACCCATCACTCAAAAATGAGCCAAAGGAGCAATCCTTTCTCCCTGATAGACCAGGAGCTGGGCCGATTGACATATGAATTGAGAATGAGGTTTTGCACAGGTTTATTTTAATTCTTCGATATTGGCTGAGACCACCTACAAGCCCCGCCCCCTTCCACCATCTTCCATGCTCTTGATTTGTTGTCAAGGTAAATAATAAATCAATTACATAAATACATACTTCAGTTAACTATACATCAATTATAACATCAGTTAACTATATTTATCAGGGATGTCACCTTATTGGAAAATGGTCAAAAACAGCACTGACTATTTTTAGCCAAAAACAGAAAAAAAGGACAAACACTTTGACCAATGAATTTAAGTAGGAATACAGTGAAGTGTCAAATCTCAAACTTTACAAATAATATTAATAGTCATGATAATTAGAAAGCGATTAAATATGCTGTTCATAAAAAGAATGTCAGCCATGTGGTCATTAGACAACTGGTTTGTAGAAGAATTATATAAATAAAATTAGTCATGTGTTTTTTTACCTGCACATTAGTGCGGGACACAAAAATCCATCATCCAGCTGAGTTTTCACAATTGCTACTACCAGCAAGCAGTTCCTGACTGCTCAGTTAATAATAACAGTAAGTGGGTGACTTTCAGGGCAGCAATAATACTTATTGTCAGTATATAAAGTGAAGTACACATTCTTTTTAAGGGCTCCTATTTTGATTTATTGTCACTTTGTCACCATGGCCTAACAAAATGCTGTTTTTACTTCAGACTCCTCCTGTCCGTCACCGTCACTCATTCCTGCTCGTCTTTATCTCTGCCGTCACTGTCCGCACCCTGGGTGGCAATCTCTGCAGAGAATTAACGGCCTTCATTTCCATTCATCTCAGGGCCATACGTGAGTAAAGACCGTAGGAAACCTGGATCTGGCACTATTCTGCCGCATCAGAATGAGCCCCTTAATCCACTGATTATCCAACCTGAACTATCCACCTCCTCAGAGACTCCATTCCACCACACTGCCAGCAAGACCAGAGTGTACAGGGCATCCCTTCCTTGTTGAAAAAAAAAAAAAAAAAAAAAATCTAGCATTAGTTAACATCATGGCCTACCACTGTCATTAAAGCTAAGTGGGAGTATGAAAAGACAAGTGTATGGCTTGCATGCCGTTTCGTTCCAGTAATTACTCTATCCACCTATGCAGGGACGACGATTCGAGTGGCGCTGATGCCCAGTCGAATTAAACATGTTCTTTCTTCCAAATTAGAAAAAGAGGAAGTGTCTGGAAAAACACAGCCGTCACCTCGTGCCATTTCTCATAGTCTTATGTCCTTAAGAGGCAGCGGGGCTCTCTGCTCCTTCCTGTCACCTCCGTGTTCTTGTTTTCTAAACTGTCCTCCCTCCGGCAGCACGAGGCCCGTTCATTTTTCCATCCAATCGATGGCATGCTCTGACAGGCTGTTCAATCAAAACCCTGGAGCGAGTGCTCCTCAGCTGAGAAAAACAGGTGGCCTTTGGGGTTGTCTGTAGAAATCGTTCCCCGTGACTATGGCCACAACACTAACGACTCTGTTTAACTGCCCTGATATGACTGCTCGGCAAATTAGCGCTGGGACAGTAGAGTGCTGACAGACCCCAGTTACGGAGCACTGCCGAGGCTCTAATTCTACCCCTGACACTTTAAAACAGTTTAGATTCCTCTCCCTGGGGCCCTGCCACATAGATGTCAGCAGAATGAGCTGAAGTGAGGTCAGGTGGATGTCCTATCATAGCACCTGCTCTGAGAGAAGAAAAATCAATTTTGACTTCTTTGAGGCAGTTATAAAATAAGCTCTCAGATGACTGAATCTAAGCCGTGGAAGTAATTAGTGACTGTGGACATCATGGCACAGGGGCTACGGAGGTGAGAGCAGATCTGTGCTAATTGCTCGTATCCTATCTAGCTGTCAAGGCTTAGAACCGGAGCGCATGCTGGCACTGGAACATGCTCCCGAGGTAAGTTAGTTCTGTGGATTCAGGCCACAATTATCACTGAGATGCTGTGGAGAATGAAGAGGAAAGATGCTTCTGTTCATAGCATGAATACATTTAATTAAACGGACCATTTTTGACAAGGTCATTTACATTTACATAACAAAAGACAACACTTATGGGATTATGTAGTTGAAATTATCATTTGTATCAAAAACACTAGAGTAGAACATTCAGTGCTGGATGATACAAAGCAGTATCATGAATGGACACAGATCCCCACAGCCCCACTTCAAAATCTAGAAGAAAGCCTTAACAGAAGACCGGGGGTTATTACAACACCAGAGCGGGCACTACATCTCGAATGGGATGTACAACAAGCACATATGGGTGTAATAGTCAGGTGTCCACAAATGGTTGGTCATATAGTGTATATGCGCAAAACAATGTCCTGGCATTAAGTGACCATTTGTGTGGTTTTCACATGTCCTTTCTGTGTCTGTATGGGTTTTCTCTGGGTTCTCTGGTTTCCTCCCAAAAACATGGTGGACCGGCTAAGATAAATTGCCCCTGCGGCCTGTGATGGACTGATATCCTTTCCAAGCTGTATTCCCACCAATCCCCAGAGTTCCACCTCAACCCTGACCAGGATAAAGCGCTTACTGAAAGTGAGTGAATTCAAGATTTCCACTCAAACAATAGGGGAGACTATGTAGCCTTGTTCTAACAAGTAATTATAAAAATATTAGAATATCACTGTATATTATATATATATATATATACAGTATATTAATAACATTATTATATTATAATTATCATTTGAACTATATTCTATAATCATTTTTTATTTTCTCTCAACAATATGTGCCAAACCGATCGCCACCCATAAGGAATATTTTAAATAAATGGGAAAAATAAATAAATAAATGCTCTCCGCCCCCTCTGATGCACTCTGTTGTTACCCTTAGCAATGCCCTGTTGCCCGGGAGTATAAACATGAATTAGCACACACATAAAATCCCTGTGTCATGAAAAACGAATGAACTTCGTGAACAGAACAAAAGAGACAGATGCGTATTGACCGGCACAGATCAGTTTATGTATATAAAAATACATTATATTTACATAACATAACAAAAAGTTTCCCATGTCTGAAACGGTTGGAAATTTGCCAGGAGATGGACCTATGAGCCCACCGCCCACCCACACACTGAAGAGGATGATAGAGGAGAGAAAAAAAAAGATCCCAAAGAAGAGAACCCAGTTATAGATTTGTCCAGTTTAGTAGATGTTTGTCGGTATGAAGTTTCCGAATCAACTGTTAAACACCAGTGTCATAGCAACAAGCTGTTCGGATGCACTGCAGCAAAAGAAGCTCTTTCTATGAGCAACACCGCACAAAATACAGCACCTCAAACGCACCAAATGTCAACGGGAACTACAACTAGCATCATGTGTTACAGTCAGATGAGACCAAATACCAGGATAATCCAGGCTGAAAGCTGGTTGCCTCGGCCAGGAGGTTCAGACTTGGCTATAGATTGAGCTTTTAAAAAGGCCATGGACAAAACATGCTCCTAAATCAACACAAAAAAGCAATGACCATCACAGTCTCTGGATTTGAAAACCTTCTGTCTGAATTGACAAGGGATGTCCATATGCATAAAGCAACGAATATAAAGAAGCTTAAAATGTTCTGCATGGAGGAGTGGCCCATAATCCTTTTACATGTCTCCTGGTTTCTTAGACATTACAGGAAGAGACTGTTATTAATTTGCCAATAATTTGGAACCAGTGGATTCAATTAAAAACTATTTGTTTGAATAAAAATGTTTAAATCCAACTGCAAACTCCCTGTATGTCAATAAGTGATCAATATATCAATTGCATGTATTATTATTTTTCTATAATTGATTCTGGATGGAGGGCACTGTAGCGGCTTACTAGCAGACTTACTAAATCTAAAGGATGCACATTAGTTGTGCATCAGATTAAATCTCTATGCCAAACATTCCCATACAGTAAATTAAAGCCAGTATCATATTATACTTAAAATAATTACATACGAAACACTGGATTGAGAGTAATCATTGCCACCAGCGCAGAGTAGCTCATAAACTGTTGCTCATTTGTAAAATGGATCCTAATAGATAGAATACATTAGGAAACACTTAACATCATAAAAACACCGAGGGAAAATGAATGGTCATTTCTTTGTATAACTGCAGTTATGTGAGACCCATATTAGCCCAAATTAGTGAATATTAGTTGACCAGTCAAGACCTTGGAAATATGATGCTCTATTTGAAGCCATAAAGTGTTCATCCTTAATCCGGTCAAAGCAAATGCCACTTTTCAGCTTTATGTGCTATATGAATTCTTCTTTTTTTTTAATAATAATTTGAAGCAATATTTTGGTGAAGAATGTACAACATGCATAAAGACATGACAAATTACAGGAAAAGAAAACCGGTTGCTTTGTGGGGGCTTTCTATGGCTGTGGTTTGGGCCATGTGTCCCCTTAGTGGGAATGTCAGTAAAATTATTACAAATTTATTTATATTAATTGCCTCTATTCTGTTAGGAAACTTTTGTATCTGTATGAAAGTGGTCTCTTCAGGATGACCAAGCCCCTATCCATAGGGCTCGAGGGCTTACTGTACAATTTGACAAAGATTAAAACTAGCAGATCTCAACTCAGTTGAAGACTTTGGAGTGATGTGTTCGTGCTCTCCATCACCGTCATCCAAACACCAACTGAAGAAACTCTTTTAGAAGTATGATGTTCATCGCTCCAGTACAGCTCTGGCGACAGTGTTGGGCATGAACAACATCGTTCATTGAACATGCTCACATATTTGGTGAACGGTGAACGAATCAGTTTGCGACTAATGAACGTGAACATGAGTCTCACTCTGGTGAGAGTAAACGGCGCTCATATTCACGTTCATTAGCTGCAAACTGATTCATAAACATCAGAAGAAGAACGAATGTGTTTCACAGAGGCAGCCGAGGATTTACGGCACCCGGCAGGTGTCCGGCATGGCTAGTGCTATAAGTTCAAGCAACAAGGCTGGTACTACTGAAGCCAGTTCGTATGAACATTTGAAGATTTTAGGAACAAATCAGGACAGATACCAAAGGGAAAAGATCTTTCAGCTAGTGACTGTAATGAAGCCAGTGGTGGAGGCTGCACCAGTCTGTAACGTATTTCATGTTTTTGAACTGCTACATAATTCGGTTCATGCAGGCTAAATAAAATTTCCATTTCATTTCATCCTCTTTTTTCACTTTCTGCATAATAATAAAAAATGTATATAGAGCTGAATTAAATGTGTAAACATTCTGTATTGAGTTGCCCTGCTTATAGCTAGAACATTGGTTTTTGTTCTTGGCTTTTAAAAGTAATCTCTGTCCGTGACTCTATAGTAGAATACAGTAATTCATTTAGTTTAGGAAGTGGCAATGAATGACTGAGGATGGATGGATAGGAAGAGGTTATACTGAAAAAGAATAGCTTAATAGCTCGTTAAAAAAATACATCATTATTATTAAAAATGTACATGAACATGGGACTGTGAACATAGTTCGAAATTGTAAACTATGAGCATGAACTAGTTCATTTTTATCTGTGTGAACTGAACACTCAGTTAGCTCTTGGGATCTTGCAAAACATTGTCTGCTGGCTTGTAGAATATACCAAGGCACGTTTAAGGTGTTTTGGTGGCTCGTGGTTGGCAAAAACATTACTAACTCACTTGTCAGCCATGTACAGTTGCAATCAGAAGTTTGCATGTACGGATATGAATGTCATGGCAATACTGGGCTTTCAATAATGTCTTTGTACTTTTTTTTTCTGGGTCAGGGTTATACTTACAGGGTCAAAATATAAATACATCCATTTAGAGTATTAATTCAGAAGTGCTGAACGTTCCACAATGTCTTCACTTGCCAAGGCAATGCTTCTTGACTTCCTGTTAGCGATCATGCTCGACTACAGCTGGAAGCTTCTCGGTGCACAACATAAACAGGGTTTGTTTGACAAGTACAAGTTAATGGGAGGTGTAGCGACTTTGCCAGGGTCTGAAAGAAAATCCAAACTGTCACCCTTAACTGAGAGGAAATTGGTTTGGATGGTCACGAACAACTTGGGAACCATCAAGGCACAGGCCTGCCATGAACTGGAAGCTTCTGGAACACTGTCTAGTTTTACTGGAGTCAAGTTCATTTGGTCAGGTGAATCAAAGGTATTTGGCCAAAGTTGTCCGGCCACATTGACCAGAGGTACAGAGGAACACTGTGCCAACTGTTATTCGTGGTGGTGGTAGCATCATGCTCTGGAGCTGTTTTGCCGCCAGTGGAACTGTTGCATTGCACAAAGTGGATGGAATAATGACGAACCTCAGGGTTCTTCAGCAGAACATCAAACCACCAGCTAGACAGTGGAAACTTCGACACAACTGGGTGTTCCAACAAGACCTTGAACCCAAGCACACATCAGGGCTGGTTGTGGAATGGATGAAGCAGACTAACATTAAGCTTAAACAAGTCCTGACATGAACCCTATCAAAAAAAAATGTGAGCTGTGCTTAAATATCTGGACAGTGGCAGGACACAAATTTAACTGAACTCTACCAAATCTGCCAAGAAGAGTGGTCAAATCCACTCATAGACTACATTTGGAATAGCGCGGTACTGTCTTTTCTCGTGATGTCTGCACTGTCTTGTGCCAGTGTTCTTGTCTTTTTGTCTGTCTTATGTCTGCGCTGTTTGCACACTTGCACTTTGTTGTCTTCTGTTGCACACGTGCACCTTTTGTACATCTGTTGTCTTATATGTAGCACCTTGATCCTTGAGAAACGTTGTCTCGTTTCACTGTACACTGTACCACATGTGTATGTTGAAATGACAATAAAAGCCACTTGAACTTGAATTTGATCATAGCTATAATTATGCCGTATGAAGTATTATTTTCTGATTCTGTATCCCATGCAGGTAAATTCATTTTAGATAGAAACGCCCATGGCTGTATCTATTTCCAAATTTCCAAATCCATCTGATTTTTCCTTTACACCAAAAACCTCTGACTAAACCCAGAAACCTCGTGATGGCAGGATCTTGACAAGCGGAAATGTTCAGAAGGGATTACTTCAGATGTGAAGCACCATATCCAGTCCTCTGACTGCAAGGCACAATTAAGAGTGAGCTTCTAAACCGAATAGAAAATTGCAATGAGACTCAAAACATTTTACATTCTGCATGCCATTAGTCTGCCTGATTATTAATTCATCATGAACGAGCCTTTGTGGATGGAAACCTCATTTTTTCCAGACTTCCACTACAAAGAGCCGAGGGAGAGTGTTTGATAAAGATGACACTCGGAGACGGAGTCCTATAATGACCTACAGTTTTACCTTCAAGATGGATGATGTGCTCTCTTTCTAAGCAGAGCAAATTTATATGAGAGAGGTTTTTGAGGAGCGGGAAAAAAAGCCTGTATTTTTAAGTGCAGAAGCAGAAATGGATACATGTTATTGGGATGCAATGACTAATATAACATGGTCTCATCCAAATCCATAAGAATTTACACAGCTTGATTTGAATTAAAAAGTTTGGGGCGGAAGCAGCATTTTCCTCATGATTTCATCTCAATGCAGCTGCACAAGACACAACCACATCGCTCAATTTTGTTCAACGTTATATACGTTTCTTATGAGGTTCGGGGTGATTGTAGGGCGAGATTGTGTTGTGTGAAAATTACGGTATGATAAGAAGACTTGATAAAAAGAAATACACTGTCAATAAGTGAATTGGAAATTATACACAGCTGAAAATAGCAGCTAAAGAAAAAGATGGCTGGGTCCCAGGTTCCATCCTAAACACGGGTAACGGTCTGTGTGGAGTTTTGCATGATCCCCATGTGTCCACCTCCCAGAAACCTTCAGCGGAATGACGACTCTAAATTGTCCCTACATGTGAAGGTGTGCACTCCTAACTCATGTCCAGTGTTCCTGGGACTAGCACCACTATGTCTCAGACCAGGATAAAGCCGTTACTGAAGATGAATGAATGAATTTATTTTTGATTTAATATTTTTGTATGATTATTTATGCATTAATAGAGAGCATCCTAGCACTCGCAGTCGTCAAAAGTGCAGAACTTGTGGCCTGGTTTAGGAATGATTAACCTGACTAATAAATCTGAGCAGGGCACAATGTGTGACATTATTAAGAGGAAAGACCTGTCATTCTATTTGGTGTGCTGTACATCCACTTTATTAGGAACAAATACGCATACACTCATTATACAATCATTAATGCAATTATCCATTGCACTCACAGGTGAAGAGCAGAAAATATTGCCTTGTTTTTTTTTTCCAATCTTTCCAACTGGCCAGATTTGGTAAACCTATTGAGTCTTGTTCTTGGCTGACAGGAGTCAAACCTGATCTGCTTCTCTGCTCTTGTAGCCTGTCCTCATCAAGGTTTGCACACGTTACATATGCTTTTCTGCTCACCATGATTGTTTATTTTAGTTAGCGTAGCCTTAAAGTTAGCTACTGTTTGGCTATTCTGCTCTGACCTCCCAATAAGGTATTTTCACATACGGAACTGCCGCTCAGTGTTTTTTTTCCCTCACCAGTCTGGATAAACTCTAGAGACTGTTGTGTGAGTAAATCCCAGGTGAGCAGCACTTTTCAAAACACACACACGCACAAAAAAAACCCCAACCCCTCTGGCACCAACAGTTACACCACTGTCAAAGTCACTGAGATAAATTTTTTCCCCTTCCGGATGTTTGCTGTGAACATGAACACAAACTGAAAGTCCGTATCTGATAGTATGTACCCAAAATCATATACTTTGTATATATATCTTCTGTATTATATTATATATTATATTATTCATATTATATTTGTATGTGATTTTATGTAGTGCTTTGCTGCTCCGTGATTCTCTGATTGGATAATTGCATTAATTAAGCAGGTGTACAGGTGTTCCTAATAAAGTGGTCAGAGCGCATACCAAGTTGAAGATGCAATCATTGCACCGAGTGATGCAGTAGCTCTCTCAGGCATTGGATCTTTTAAAAGTCATATTTTGCTATTGTACTTCAAAGTGTGAGAACTGCACTGAGCACTCCCGTGGGTTGCCATGACTGTTGTACTTCAAAAAAGTTGAAGGCAGCACTGAAGTTCAAGCCAAGATTTTAGTGCAATAAGAAAAACTTTCATCCAAAAGCTTTGACTGGAGAGAAACTATTCTAGAGAAACTCACCTCACCTTTGACCAAAAACATCTTAGAAAACATTTATGTGGCAAGAGAATTATCATTTTCTGTTCTTCGGTTTACAGATGATTTGGTTATTAAGATCCTAAGAGGAGTATGAAAGCAAAGATAAGGTTCCTACTCACTGCCCTGCATGCAAAATCACTTTTCAAACGGACACAAAGTCTCTCCCTGAGGCATGCCACCAGGAAGAAATTTCCATAACTGGGTTGGACTTCTAGACCTGCACATTTCTTCCCTTTGGCAGAATAATTTAGTTCCTGACCTTT
Organism: Parauchenoglanis ngamensis; assembly: GCA_030014255.1. Classification (NCBI taxonomy): domain Eukaryota; kingdom Metazoa; phylum Chordata; class Actinopteri; order Siluriformes; family Auchenoglanididae; genus Parauchenoglanis; species Parauchenoglanis ngamensis. The sequence continues at coordinate 15,372,775 of JAQMYM010000003.1, forward strand.
AAAAAGAGAGATTTAAATGTCTTCAGGCAAAAATTCTTCAGAGTCACAACTTTGATAAGCTAAGTGACACACAGAGATGCCTGCAGAGAAACAAAAGCACCATGCCCTGGGCAAAAGTGTCAAACTTGCAAGTTCGGTAAACATGGCTCCGTGGACGGCGGAGACGGTGGTTGGTCTCGGTGTAGGCAAAATTACATCCTAGTAACAATTCATTTTACATGATGTCCATTGAGCCTATAATTACAGCGCAGTGTACACGTTTGCGCACGAAAAATAGCGCACAGCTACCGAGTTGAACAAAAAGTTTTAAAAATAAACATATTGCAATCCTTCCAGCTTAATCTGGCAAAAAAGTGCTCAAGTACTATGCGGTGGTTTTTTTTTTTTTTTTTAATCTTTCATCTCACTTTTTTTGCGCCAACCCTAGGCTTTGCCTCCAACCTTTTTTTGTTGTTGTTGTTTTTTTTGTGAGGGTTAGTTCATGCAAAAACAACTGAATAAAACAGCAGTAGGCTTCGATAATGTGCCAGTTTAAAAAACCAAAAAAACCAATAACAACAACAACAACAACAAAAAACCAGTTACTTGTGGGCTCTAACAGCACTGTCTGCGCATCAAGGGCAAACTAGGTAAGCCAGTCAATTTATACAGCATTTTTATAGATCATTATAGAACATAAAAGCAAAACAAACTGAAGTGGACGAGGTATCAGGCAATATAATTTAGATATGAATGGAAGGTGAAGGCTCATTGACTTCTCTTTTGACGCACTATAGAGTCTAAGAGTTTTTCCCACATACACACAAATTGAGAAATCATCGCCATTCTGCTGCGAGTTGCAACTATAAAAAATGTACAGCAAGCGCTTGTGAACAGACTCCTGTGAGACTGACTTGTCACTCCTGCCAGCTCTCTGACATATCAGCATCTCAGCTGAAAAAGACATGCAAGCCTGCTGCTTCTCACTCCAATTCAAAACACACACACACACTGGAAAAGTGGCAGTGTCCTTCAAACACCGGCTATGATCAATGTGCTGAATGACCTCTCCAGCCGAGCCCCCTGACGCTTTCCAGATCCGTGGAAGACCAATAGATCCCTCAGCATGTAATCTAAGTGAAGGATAGACTGTGCAGCGTGGTGTTTCAGAGATGTGTTATAAATCACCCACGGCTGTCATAAATCGCCATTCGTGTGAGCCCTGGCACGTCATTATGTCATTTTCCTCAGGAATATTCACTACTGCTATGCATCAAACAAGAGTTTAATACGGATGTCGACATAATACAGGAGCTTTGATTAGTCATGTAGTGTCTACGCATAAATCTCTCACTCGGCAGTGGTACAAAGTAATGTCATGATCGTACTGGCAGAAACTGAAGCCATCCGAATCAACAGACGTCTAATCTCACAAACACAGTCCTGCGTGATCCTTGGCAAACACTCATGTTGATTTAGTCTATAATATAGATTCCAACCAGAAAGTAGACGCGCTACTGTTTTCCTTGTTTCACGCTGCGTTGATGTTGTTTACCCTAATTATAAGCCGCTGGCCCAAACTTGGCCTATAATAGAAGAATCCCCTGAAATCGTAGAGAATGGATGATTTTGGGGTATGAAGCCCCAAAACTACCCCACTGAGCTGCATGTGTCAAACCGTCTGGCATGGCAGCCCTTCATTAGACAGCTCCTGAGAGCCTGCGATCAGCACGTTAGATTGCACTTCCTCTCTCTCCGCTCCAGCCTTTTGAAATGTCTACGTAACAGCAGTGAGATAAGACTGTTTGTCGCATGCCATTATTCCTCACTACCTTTGAGTCTGCTTTGTGAACTGTAATTGCTTAAATGACGAACGATCGCTGTGTAATTGGCTGGGTGGACAAGTGTTTGGATTGGCTGTCTGGAATATATTGAAAGAAAAGACAAGTGCTTGCTGCATAATCTGAGACAATGTCCTGTTTTACATATCTAACAGACTGTACAGAGTATACACAGGTCATTTTTTTCAAAAGATGAATGCTAATTTATGGTGATAACATGGATAGCCATTTAAAATTTGAAATTTAAAGACTGCATGTCTTCACAGGTGGCGATGCTACCTGCTGCACTACTCTGCTGCTTCATACCTCCAGGGTCCACGGTTCGATCCTGAGCTTGGGTTCTTACCCGAGATAGGATAATGAATAAAATGGTATCTGAAGATGAATGGCTTCAAATGGAGTTTAAGCATTTGCCCAAATAAACACTTCATGGCTTTCCACAAATAAATAAGATGCACTATAATCTCTGCACCAAAACATCAGTCCTTCGGTAACTCACACGCTTTGCCGGATATACAGTACCACATCACATATTAGGGAAAAACACTACAGTGAATTGGGTAATTAAAAAAAAAAGCAGTAAATATTATGGTCTTTGCCAGTTAATTGCTAATACTAATCTTTTTCAAAAATGTAAATGTTGTCTAATTAAACATGCATAAACCATCTAGTCTATAGAAATTGTTAGAATTACGGTATTTATTTTGCTTGTCATGGTAGCATGGGACTACATTACCCAGCAGCCCCTGCGTGCCACATGAGCTTGTTGCATATCTCAGGTCGCACTCTCACCTGTGTCTCGTTACGCCTCCTTTGGCATCCTATTTAAGTTCTGTTGGTTACATGTGTCTTGGGCTAGCTTTTGTTAAGTGTCCCCCCATGTTGTGGCTATTTTTCGTCTCGAGTCAAACATATAATTATATAATAATTATATCATTAATAATAAACATAATTATTGTCTTGTTTTTGTTACTTGTTTGTTAAATTACTTTTAAACAAAAGCCCTGTTGCGACTTAGCCTGCCAGTGACTTCACTATGAAGTTTCTCTTTCACAGAAAAGTTTTATGGAAAATTGCTTCCGATGTCTATGTCTAATGTAAATGCAACAATAATCAACTTTTTGAAATAGTCTTCTGTAATATCCTTCTAACCGAGGAAAGGAAGCCGAGATATTTGGTTCTGGTACATACATTTTTTTTTTTTTTTTTTTGAGAAAAAACATTTTTAAAAATACACATTGTTTGTCCTGTAGTTGATGTAGTTTGTCACAATGACACATAAGTTGGCATACAGAGCAGGAAACAAGCCAGGTGGGTGGAGCTTAAGTCTCTATTAAATGTGCTATTTCAGATTATTCAGGATGCGAGTGGAAAAAATAGTGTAATAGACATTTTTTCCTGCTGGGTTTTGATATGTTTATTGCTACAGTTTAAGAGAAGACACATAATAGATTCACTTTATCTCAAAATCGGAAAAATGATTGACATTTCCAAAACTGCCTGTCATGTCTTGCCTTAATCAACAGCCATAAATTGGGCCAGAGACGGCAGGTGCCAAAAGCTTATTGAAACAGACTTCTGACAGTAAATACCCATATTTCGAAAGCAGACAGTCCATGAATTCCACTATTGGCATAAAAAATAGACACTAAACGTTCCCTTGAAACAGGGTGAGTGTCCATAGCCGTGTCCATCATTTGTGATTATTCTAAGCTTCTATAAAAAGCCGTCTCGGACTATCATTTATCTCATATGACCCTTGTTCAGTGACCTCATCATGATGGATGTCTACTACACGCATTTATTGGTAAAATTTTGCCAGGAGAGAAAGATCCTAATTAATGTCTCAATTTTGTTATCTCTCATTTATTTCAATAGCGCAGAGGTGACTCTCGCTGTGAACGGAGAACAATAGATATAGGAGGAGACTCGCTTTTGGCAGAGGTGTGCACTTGGAGAAACGCTGAATAACAATGCCGTAATCCATCATGGCATGCTGAGAGGCAGAGAACGATTTTCAGCCAACGGATGACGTCCTGGGAGGAACCCGGTCCAGTCCTGCGAACTTTACTTTCCTGAAGAACTTAGAGCAAGTAACGTAATTGTTCACTCTGACCTTTAAACGTGACAAACCTTTATTTCTTATATAGTCTTGATTTAAAAAAAAAAAATCCAGGTATAAAGTGACTTCACGAGAAAGAAAGAGATGAGGAAGCTATCCACTTCAATTTCTGTAAAAAAAAAACAAAAAAAACAAAAAAAAACATGGGTCCCACTCTAGTTACACATAAACTATACATGCATCTGTTACATAACTGCAAAGAAAGTCTGCACTGTTTCACAATGATTACAGCCATACACTTGGAACTGGAGATCATGTTTTTCTCTCTCATGTAAAATGAGAAGGGCAATTTTTTTTTTCCTATTCTTTCTGACTGTGACAAACTACTATCTAATTATCCACTTATATAAAAAGCTACTTTCATATATGCATAATACAAATTACATCTGAATATTAATCGGTCTGACGGCAGGATTAGCATATTAAAAAAAAACATTATATAAACGTTAGACTTGTCAAGATATACTTGTGTACTTACATAACTCCTCTGTTGCAGTTTTATATCATAGTTATGTAAGGATATTATATATTACAGTTGTGCAAGTTACACTATAGCACCTATAGTCGGTCATTTCCTAATCAGCCTTTCTCTCTTGAAGCTAATAAGTTAAAAAAATGAACACTGTCCCTTGGTGACGGTTACAAATGGTGACACACGAGGCTCCTCGTAAAAATGTTCTCCTTACGGAAAGCTTCACCATATAATCCTGTTTGATTATACAGCTTTGTTTTAATTCATTTATTATTAAGCTTACATTATCTGGAGGATTCGCTGTAAAAGTCAGAGTGAATTAAGCATTTGTGGCAGAGGGGGCATGGTCAAGTAAGGTGGTGGATGGAGAAGAACAGGCAGTGACAAGAGTGACTGTTCTCACCTGCTATTACCAGCAAATTACATATATGGCTGTTTTTCCTTTTAGCAGAAACTGTGAATTAGAAAGAGAGAGCTGGACCTAGAAGAGCAGATGCAACTCACACACACACACAGGAACAGGAACTTGGACTTGAATTTGGGTTTGAATTTGAACATAACACAAGCATTGAACTCTTGGTCTGTTGGTTTTTGAAATAAAAAAGGATGAGTAATATGACCATTTCAGGCTTCAGTCCTTGTTATGGTGTGCACTCTAAGCATCATTGCTCTAAGCATATTTTATAATGGAAATCACAAGGAGTCTAGTGGTCTCTGATGGTGATCTTGTAGCAATAACTTGAAGTTCAACAGAGATTAAATGGACGTAACGGACTTCAATATATTCCTATTCCTATCTAGCAGTATTCCTATCTGTAATGGTATTGTCCGTAAGTTTTATGTATCTCACACACAGGGCAGATTCAGAAGTGGTTGGGGTTAGTGCAGGATATAAGATGGTTTATTGCAGATGCACATCAGGCAAACAGATCAAAAACATAAGGCAGGTTCAGAAATGCATAACAGGCACAAGATCAGGCAATCTGTGTAAACTACTCAGAAGAAACTAGACCAAAGAACCACAGGAACTAGGAAATGAGGTAAGATTCTAGACTAGATTAACACCACCAAGAAAACATGAGGCTGAGCAACATCAGGTAAGACAAAGTGATATAAAACAGATGCTTCGCCAATTAACTGTGAAACTGAAAGTCCTTAAATTCAGAGATCAGCAGAACGAGAGACAAGTGCGACTAAACAGAATGCCCGTTAAACTTGAGCGGGAGTGTTGACAGGAATTGTAGTCTGAGACGGCCATACTTGTATGCCGTGAGGGATCTTGTGAAACTGAGTCAGGTTGCAGAACACAACAATTGCAGCGTGTGGCACGCAGAGCAAGGTGCTACTCCACACATAATAATTCAAGGCACATGAACTGGCAAACTTTGGCCCCTGAGCAACCTCAATGCTTGAGGCAGGCATTCCTGTTCCCTGTCCAACCGGAGAAGAAGGGGTGTAGACCATGAACAGAACTGTGGGAATCGTGAAGCGGAACAACTTCATCATCTGAGTCAGATGGCATGGTGATGCGCCTAGCAAAACAGAGAATTAGAATGATGGCATCCTCAGCAGAGCTGGCAGACAGGATGAGCGATGTTCGTAGTGGAGATGGCAGACAGGATGACACCCCCAGCAGAGCTAACAGGCTTAGCGATGTTCTTGATGGAGCTGGCAGGCAGGGTGGCATCCTCAATGGAGCGATGTTTGCCTGTATATATGACATATCTGCAATATGAAGTTATTGGCTGAGCGATCCTGTAGAATGAGGTTCCTGACTGAGCCCATCTATAGAATGACAGTCTTGGTTGGGGTGAATTGCTAGACAAGGTTCGTGGCTGAGCTGATCTGCAGTAAGATGTTCTTGGCTACAGGGACCTCCTTATTCAGCATAGGCTGGGCCTGAACAGGAGAGGTCACTTCATGGACCTCTGACCATGAAGACCTCTGACCTGGGCTGGGCTGGCTTTGTCTTCGGCCCTGGACATGAGTGGGGCATGAGAGGTCGCCTCGTTGACCTCTGACTAGAACTGGACTGGGTAGGCCTCTTCCTGGGCCTTGGGCATGGCCAGAACATGAAAGGTCACCTGTTTGACTTTTGACTGGGACTGAACTGGACAGGCAATTTTTTTTGGCCTCTGGGGAGAGCTTTGCCCTGCCGGCCTCTGGGGAGAGCTCTGCTTCCAAACCACCCCCAACCCAGGACATGAGACTCAGCAGTGTTAGGTAAAAGATAATGACAGAAAACAATTGCTTCACCAATTAACTGTGAACCTGAAAGTCCTTAAATACAGTGTTTGTGATCAGCAGAATGAGAGACAGGTGTGAGTGATCAAAATATCTGGTAAATACAAGTGAGAGGAGTGTTGACAGGAATTGTAGTCTGAGACGGCCATACTTGTATGCAGTGAGGGATCTTGGGAAACTGAGTCAGGCTGCAGAACTGTTGAAGTGAAGCATGCAGCACTCACAGCAATGGGAAATTCATTATGGAAAGTTTACAAGATATACATATAGATATATTTTGATTTAGATTTTATAAGCGGAAAGATTTCACAGAGAATCCCACAGAGGAAAAAGAAAAAAACCCTTTAAAAAACCTGGTCACTCAAACACAGTAGCAAAGGAGCATAAATATTTAACTTAAGAAAATTGCCTTGAATTTCTTTTTTTGCTTGTTTGATGTATGTATAAATGCCCACTCCCACATTTCAGACAGAAGGAAGAAAAACATTTCTGCCCCATTCATAGTCAGTTTGAATATGTTATTCATAAAGCTTCTTATGAGATCTGTATAACAGTGCTCCCATAAAGTAGGGCAGATATGGATACATCTAACCGGGGCTCTCAGATTCTAGTATCCCCCTGTCTCTGTTTGTAGTTGAACATACAAAAGGATTGGTTACTCTAGATGCCACCCTACACACCTGTCTATTTTGCCTATTAATAAAGACCAGCCAGGTAAGATATCCGGCAGAGGAAACGCTGGTTAGAAAAGTGATAGCTGAATGTAGTTATGAGCTAAGGAGTAGTACAACAGTGAATCTGCCAGAGACGAGGAGCTCTGATGGTGCACTGAGATGGACATCAATGAGAATTCTAAATTAAAGGTGTGCTGCAATCACTTTTAACAACTAACCATACTGAATATACTAGAAAAACAAAAAATGGGGGGATTGTGTGGCGTGAGCTACTCATGCCTCGAAATGAAAACTTTGGAACCAAATGATAATATTGTTTGAATGGCCAGATCCAGTCAATACATACAACGCTTGATAATAAAACACACCCAGACATGCTAATATAAGCTAGTAATCAATGATCAAGGATGCGAAAAACCTAGAGTTACAAAGTGCTGACACTGGAAACTCAATCCATAAATAGATCAATAACTATACATTTTTCTTTTTAGGAAGTGACAACACATTTTTAATCTGTCTATTAGTCTTAGATTAAAGATCATGTTAATTACCTGTTACTATAGAAACAATGGAGTATAAGAATTATCCATCCATCCATCCATCCATTATCTATACCGCTTTATCCATCTGGGTCGCGGGGAAGCTGGAGCCAATCCCAGC
>JAQMYM010000003.1:15402176-15416380 GCA_030014255.1 Parauchenoglanis ngamensis
GGGATTGGCTCCAGCTTCCCCGCGACCCAGATGGATAAAGCGCTATAGATAATGGATGGATGGATGGATGGATGGATAATGGATGGATGAATGGAATCTTACATAGTGGACCTTTGATAAGACTAAACTGGCTTGAAATGCATGTTAAGAGCATGGAAAACCCTTAAATGTTCAAGGCAGGATCAATAGACTTGCATCTGAAAGGAAGCCATATTTCTAGAGGTGTACGCGAATATCGATACTCTTGAGCATTGTGATGTTATATTTTGCAATACTGTATCGATTCTCAATTAATAGTTTACATGCAAAGATTCATGGCAGACAGTGGCTTCATTTTGTGTTGTGATTAAACCAAAGACAGCTCCATGGTAGTGTTGTAATTCAACTTCCACTCCAACATAATACTGTAAACTGAGACAGGAAGTAGCAGAAGGGCACACTGCTAAAGTTAGCAATAGCAAGCCTAGCTGACTAGTACTGAGTACCGATGGCTGAATCCGAATGAGTTAGATCGGCTCCTGTCACCTGTTCAACGATCCTTCCTTGGATCAGTTTTGGTAGGTACTAACCAGTGCGTACCAGGAACACCCTGCAAGACCTGTAGTTTTGAAGATGCTCTGACCCAGTTGTCTGGCCATCACAATTTGGCCCTTGTCAAACTGGCTCATTTCCTTACGCTTACCCATCATTCCTGCTTCCAACACCCTTTGACAGCTGCTGCTGTAATGAAATAATCAATGTTATTCACACTGAGCTGAGCTGTGTGTACGCTGTCTGTTCACATTTTTAATTGACTTAATTTTTTGTTGTTCCATATAGGGGCAAATGTTCATTCATTCCTAACGTTTTTATGCACACAGTGGTGTGATTTTTATACTATGACAGTTTTCCTAAATATAGATAAATAAAAAAAAAAACCTCGCAAACCCTGTATTGTGATACATATATTACCAAATTCTTGACAATACACAACCCTACATCTAACATGGTGTGAAGTGCAGGTTTAAATATGTAAAGAAATTAATAATGAACAACAACGGAGAGGTATGATTTGGCCAAAGGCAAAGCACAGAACCATTACCACCTTGAAGTTGATTAAGTTCAGTGTTTTACTCGTCTTTTACCACTGCAGTTTGCCAACACTAGCAATGTTTATTTATTAAAGAATCACACATGACATTTTTATAGTTACATTTGATGTCGTGGAATGTACAGTAGTTGCCATTATTACTTAGGTTATAGCGGTAACAGCCTCACTTTATTTATCTCTCCCTTTAAGTTAATAAAATAAAAAATGAAGCTTGTCATGTTAGTAAAACACTGTTAGAACTATAAAAGCTTCAGTGCCTAAAAAGCTTAACAATGAAGACTCCTTCCATAAATGTTAAATAAATGTTTCCTCACTGAAGACTTTTTTAAAAGCTAGTTGTTGCTGTTTGTTTTGGTGGTGAATCGGGCATGGCAATACAAGTGCCCTGTTACTAAGGAAACGGGAATGCATAAGAGTGAGGGCATTAATATAAACCTGTGATTTGCCTTGTAGCTGGTTTTGTCCGAGCTGTGCCATTACAGAAAATTAATCAACACCCCGTCTAACCAATCAGATTTGAGAATTCAATAGCGCTGTGGTATAAATAGATATAATTAATCTAATATAGAGTATGCAAACTCCCAGACTCCAATTTACCGATTAAAAATAGTCCCAGTTCTTCTGGAACATTGCATTTCATTAATATTTAGGAAACTGGTAGGCAGAGAGAAGTGAAATTACACCTAAGATTCCCTGATTCTAGTTGGGAAATTCTAGTAGATCTAATAGAATATATCCGCTTCACGTCCAATATCTCCTCCCCTTATTTTGATAACGTCCTGCTTTTTCCCCTCATGAGTTTGTGATGCTATCTACCCAGCATATGAACTGTGCACTGTAAGTTTTCCAGGCAGAATGCAATCAAAAGCAACTCAAATTGGAAGCAAAAAAGCTTTGTACATCTGGTCATCAGACTGTATTTGACATTGTGGATGAGTATGTCTGGACAGCACAAATCAGGAAAAATGGCTGCCGCTCATTGCATTTGTTTTTTTAAATATTTCTAGTAGAGATGGCACAGATGTCATGGCACAGTATTGGGCTATCATTAAGGGCTGATACCAGCAAAATAGACCTAAATAAAACAAAACAAACAAAAAACGGGATGCATTTTGGGGGGGGGAAAACACCAAATCGAATATATATATATATCGGATCTTTAACAAACGCAAAGGTTGGAATTGGATTTGGAAAAGAAGTCTACATTTGGAACCGGGAATGTTTACATAAAAAGAGATGTGTCAGGGAAGGCTCCAGCGTCAGATGCAGCTGCAGAGTTTAATAAAGATCACGGCAGACAAATCCAAAATGTGATACAAACTCAAAAACAGGTCCCGGCCAAAGGTCAGGTGATGTACGAACAACAATATCCAGGGCAAATCCAAAACAGCAAAAACAGGAACCAGATCAAGATCAAACCCAGTACAGCAATCAGACTAAATAACAGGCCCAGTAACGGCAGGTATGGAACACTGAACGAATACTTCACAATGTGCATGAATGTGACTAGTTCCTAAATAGTCTTTAGTGTGACTGTGATGTGATTGAGTCCCAGTGTGTGTAATCAGAAATCAGGGGAACGTGAACATCAGAGAGTTTGGGTATTGTACTCCTTATCGGTCATGATTGCATCCCTGGAACGGACGTAACAGATAGTTAGGAATGATTTTATTATATTTCTACTTTATGATTAACTTAACTGTGAAGAAAACAAACATTTTAAAGCTCATTATTTATAAAGGAAGTAATATCGGGAGGGTATCGGTGTTGGCTGATACTCAAGATTTCGGAAAAAGTGGTATCATCCCATTTCTAATTTCTAGTAATTGTCTACAACAACAACATTATAGCTGGCTAAATCATTTTCTTAAGCTCTGAATCTAGATCTGGAGTAACACCTAACTGTATGAAGCAAGTAATTACCTTTTAATCTTACTGCTTTAGCTGGCTTTCAGGCTGCATCTTATTACATGGTGGACTTAGTTTGGTTTCAGACTGCTTCCAGCTGCTAGACTGAATCACAGACATCTGAGAAATGCGTCAGGATTTGAGGTGCCTCCCAAAAGGCATCGGCTCACCCTATTCCAGCACTGTTATGTCAGTCAGTTCTTTAAACAGCAACTAAAAAACTCCTAACACCGGAGTAGCCTGGATGACTGATTTGATGCTCATCCAATGTTTAAATCTGTGTGCTTAACCTGCTAGAAATAGAAAAATAATTTTAAAACAACTCACATCACAGATGCAGGTTAAAAATGGAATGTGCCAACAGTTTTGTCACGTGCTAACCCTGCATGTCAAGTTCCGTTTAACGCCGCACTCGAGACCCCGAAAGAATCGGAAATAACTACAGAAACAGGTCATTCATCTATTACCTGCAGTCATGAACCTTCAGTACTACAGACTTTCTCAGAATTCTCAATGACAGTTACTAAAACAGACGTGCTTTAAAAGCTTCTCCACTAATCACTTCTCCAGCAAATGCCTCTCCAGCAACGTGACAAGCGTCTTCACCGAGTCTCTTCATCACATGATTCATCCACCACTTTGAAAATCACTGAAACAGATTTGGCACAGCATTTGTGCAGTTATAACCAGGATAATTCGGGCCACAGCAGATAATTCTTAAGATTTAATCGAAGCCCTTTATGATGATGGTTAGCCAAGACTAGTTATCTATCTTCCTTAACTGTCCTAATCATGACAAAGAATCTGGACCTTGGGTACAGTCTTTGATGGATAAAACCTTCTTTCAGTCTCATTCTGCACCGCCTGGAGAAGAAAGCCATTATAAGAGAGAAAAATCACAAGTAACGAGGATTGTTGTAGAAGCACAGAGAAATGCCTGGTTTTGTTTAACCTTGATGGTTTAAGAGTGTGAATGGAATTTACTTTCACAGGATCCGAAAGTGAAGAAATGCAGCTATATCTCATTACAGGCAGTATGGGCAAATTTAATCAAATATTTTTTATTATGAGATTATTATAAGTCAAATATGAGATTATTCAGCCTGTTTTTTTTAGAGATGGTTTTACTCCTTTTAAGCATCACAATGTCCTATCTACTTATCTACTTGCAGATAAGTTCTAGAAATCAGTGCTTACAATTTGAAAGACTATCTGCCTGTAGAACTTCAAGCATGAAGTTAGTAAAAAATGTTGCGAAATAGGTTTAACAATCACATATTTTTTGGTTTATTGTAAAACTTGTAACAGGAAATACTAAACCTAAAGTTCTAAATTCTACTAAAATAAAGAAAATAAAAAATTAAAAGAATTCTCTAAATTCTAAAGTTTAAGATATTTTCACTTGTTACCTTTTTTTCTTTTGCAGTGCAAGTCCTTTTCAATGGAAGTGAAACAAATACAAACTAAATATTCAATGAAAATGAAAAGTGAAAACAAGTAGAACTCCACTGGCAACAATGAGTCTGAAATAAACGTGTAAGTGTGACAAACAGGAAGGAAGCTATTGTAAACAAGTTGAACTCGACATCAACGCCAGCACCAAGTCGAGTTCTTCTTATTACTAATGTGTATGCCTGAAATACCCTTAAAATTCAAACATAAAGAAAGCTACTGAAGAAAAACTATTTCATATATTTTGACCTTGCTGTGACCTTGACCCTGTTTGGATCAAATACAAAATGGAATCAGTTGACCTGCTGGCTACACTGATAATTCCAGGTAAATCCTACAAACATTCATATTTGAATATTGGGTTCATAATTCGATTTGAAACAATACGATATTTTGGAGAAAAGAAAATTAAATGAAGAAAATTCTAATACCAGAAAATGGAAAATTTCTTTTCCTATTCTGTATCAACTTAAATATTCCTACTGTTAAATGAAAAAAACAAAAACCTTTTGTTTCATTTTCTTAATAACCAACAATAATTGTTCACAAACATCTGTAAATGTCAGAGTGTAGAGTAGCCTGTTAAGTAAAATATTCCTTTAATTAAAAATTAAAAAGCTAATAACAAATAGGCTCTTTCTTAATAAACATTCTAAACATTTATGATGGCTGTAATAATGGCTGTGAAGCTTAAACATAAAACAACCCCCATTTGCTTTTCTTTTCTACAAAGCCCTGCTCATGACACAAAAAGAAAAAATTATTAAAGCGTGGCCATGCTGTAACTAAAACGAGAGAACAATTGGATATCATGGGAACAAATTAGTAAAACGTGGCCAGGATAGGCATATATTTTTTTTCTTTTCATGTGATGAGCGGGGCTCTGTACTTTTCTTAGAGCTGAAAAAAACAGCTCTGATGTCCTGTTGAATCTATCTGTACAGTCAATCGCACAAAAGCTCTTTCTCATTTTAGAACTGTTTTTTGTGTTTTTCCCATGTTTTCAAGGCATTCAAGCTGTGTTACTTCTGCCTGTGGTGACGTCAAGTGTGTTTTTGTACATTACTGTGCCCTCTGCTATCTAAACAACAAAACAACAGCTAGGAAAAACTAAGAGATTAATCATCCTATTAATAATCATGGTTCATTTTTTATTTCCTCGATTCAAATCGTCATAAATTTGTACCGTGATTTACTGTTGCATGATATATCAGTACATGCCTACTAACAAACATTGCTAACAAAACTGAAGCAAGGACTGAAAAGTCCTACCTAGTATAAGCTAACTAACTAGCCAAGCATGCTATCTATCTCAGTTTTGATTATTATCACTAATTAACGATTACTATAACAATAAACAATAAATAACGATTAAATAAAGGTTTAACTCTAGCAATGAGAAGGTCACTGAAGGAAAAAAATCAGAAGGGAAGCAGCGTATGCAACTAGACAGTACAGATGAGTGCCCCATCTCTTCACATATATTTGCTCACTAAAAGACTAATTTGTTTTTACCTGATCTTGCCTTCTATGTTTGTCACCTTATCCAAAACTTTTGACCTGATTGGTCAGGAGCTAAAAAGTAAGGAACACCGGCAGCAGCGAGTTTTAAAACCATCCACCTTGCAGTCACTGCCCATAAGTTTACACATAAAATGTGTGCCATTTGTGTATGTAAAAAAAAAAAAGAAACGTACTGTCAAAGCAGCCTTATGTACCAAACATCAGTTCATGCATTGCACCAGGCAGTAGCACAGATGATCGCTTTTTTCTCTAAATTTGTGTGGCAGTTTGTTGACAGAAACAAATGCTCCACACTGGCTAGTTAGTCCGATATCTCTAGTTTTCCAGGAAAAACAACAATTCCCTCGTTCAAAGGACTGAGAACCTGTGATGGTCTGAAGACTGTAGTGATCTCGTCCTGCCTTTAGAATAACTACGAAAAGAGGGTTTATCCCTTTACGAAGAACGACATTAGAAATTGATCAAAAATTCACATGATAAGAGTACTCAGCCCCACGAATAATAATCATTTAAATGTAGCTTAACATAAAATGAATGTTTATGTGAATGTGTTAACAAGATGATTCATTTAAAATAGACATGACGCTCCCTCGTACCGTATGTCATATGTCTCCGTGCGTATGAAGGATTTGCCCACTGACACATCAGCATGATATAATCGTTGCATCATCTCAAAGCTTCCTCAGGGAAACGGAGTAGGAATGGAGACATATTTACATGCCCGTGAGAAAATACACCTTATATAGAGCCTTCCTGCGGCTGGAATTCCTCGGCTCTGCTCCGAGTGACTCATGCCGTCCAGTCGTGTTGTTTACTTTATGCAAATATTTCGTGCCAGGTTACAGCAATAAAACACCCCCCCCCCAAAAAAAATCTCCGCATTCAGCTTACAATGTCAATCCAATCCAAAGTAAATGTCCGAACTGACCAATAAATAAACAAGTAAACAAACAAGGTGTTTTTTGTGTGTGTGATTTTACTCTGTTACAGGGTTTTACTTTTGTCTTTGGTAATTTCATGGCTGACAGCATAAAGGAATTAACCACCTGGTAAAGGTAGACTTACAATTGACTGTCATACCCTTCTGGTGAACACAAACATCTATAACTTTAAGCTAAAGCCGAGAATACCACAATGCATACTAACAGACTATTTTATTATTTTAAGAAACAGCAGCTAAATAAATGAAATATATAATTTACTTAACCAACCACAGGTACTACAAAACCTTATATAGGGGGGATGTTTTGAATGGTTTATGAAAATGATGTCTTTGAGACGTTATGTTGTTTACTGTGTACGTTATGTGTTTTTCCAGTATGATTATTGTAAGCTTCTTACATCCTCAGGTTTAATTAACTTATTTTGGAGCTGGTGACAAAAAATAAATATATAACTGTGGAAGGCAGAGGAGTGGTTTAGGGAGTCATGGAGACCTGAAGCATCTGGCATTGTCCCTAGACACACACACACGCACGCATACATTCACACTCTCTCTCGCTCTCTCTCTCACACACACACACACACACACTCACTCTGTTTCTCTCTCTCTCTCTCTCTTTTGAACATGCATCTGTCAACCCGTTGCTACAGTCGGCTAACCAAACACTGAGCAGAATCCATTGGCTCACTAGCACGAGTATAATGGAGTTGCTGCTGTTGAGCACAAGAAGTGTTAAACTCACGCGTGAACATGTTAATAGAAATGGACTGTAAAGCATTTGTCCTGTTTTACCACAGACTTGATCAAAAAGCTTCACTAAAATGTTTGCAAGTTTTGCTAAAAAGCCTTTAACAATGTGACACTGATAATGATGGTTATTCATGTTTTAAGAACGTCACTCAAGAATTTAAAGGCGCAGTAGTCTATTTTTTTTGTATTCTCCTACAAGAATTATAGCCTGGAAGATAGGCAGAAAAAAAACAACAACAATGGATTAACCGAAGGCTCTCTGAGGAAACATGCTTGGAAAGTGGATTCTGGTCTGGAATACGTGTTTGTATGTGAAGACGCTTTCTGTCAGTCATTTTATAGCCACTCTACAGGACACCATAGACACTGGGGGCAGAGCTTTATGAACATGGCAGGAACCATTCATATGTCATGCCCAAATAACCAGTAAAGACCTTATCTTAAAAAAGGAATAATCTTACCAAATGAGCCTTTAGATTAAGAAAATCAAATGAGAAAAACACTTTAAATTTGTGATCAATCTTTCTCAGCAGAACAGTGTAGCACACTTCAGACTAATCTTTAGTGTGGGTAAGAAAATTAGCACTCTGCTAATAATAGCTAACTGGTTTAGCTAATGGGAATTACATAAAAGTGTAAACAAAAATGTGTTCAAAAGCACAGTAGCTGTCTTTGTGCTATCATTAAGTTGTGAAGATGTAATGTGCTAACAAGGAAAAACTGTAATTAATTTATCATGTCGCTAACAATAACTAGCTTATTTATCTAAAGCTGGCTAGCTAAATGTAGGGTGACCAGACGTCCTCTTTCCCCAGGACATGTCCTCTTTTTGAGACCTGGAAATTGCGTCCGGCCGGAGTTTTAGAATTGACCGGGATTTTGAGCTGCCTAAACATTCGTGATGTCATGGGCATCTCTCGTAAACTAGTTACTATCCTACGCGCCAATTCACTTCCACTCGCGCTAGTGGATCCAAGAGATAAGTGAGAAGGGGGGTGGGGGGATATTGAGCAAGGTAGCAGTTTTGGGCTTCGATTATCTCCCTGATATCTCTCTGCACGTTCTCAGCCTACCGTCATCGGTTGTTCGTCTTAACCTTAAAAAAAATTAATTGGTCAGCTCCGCAAGTAGCACCAATCACTGATCAGCACCGGTTTCCTTGGTTACAACAAGCACACGGCGCTCGATATCTGCAGTGCAAAATGCCGAAACGCCGTTGTAAATTCACTGACGATTTACAAAAAAAATCCCCGTGCTTTCGTCTCGGGCGCGATGCATGGGAGGCTGATGCATGACATGCAAAGCAGGCATGTGCGTGTCAGTGGCTAATAAAGGTGCCACCGGCCGACTGATGGAGATTTCACTGGTCTTAAAGCTCACCAGAAGTGGACCAAATATTTTGAGAGGTCAGAGAGCACTGATTTTCCCTCAGAGCTGCTGAAGATGGCCCAGTGTTTGTTTTGTTTTCCCCATACCTGCTCACACGCTAATACGGAGCGAGTTTTCCCCGATGCACAATGGACCAGGGAAAGAAATCACGTGAGTGTCGACTCACTGAAGCGGATCCTGTGCACCCAATACAGCTTAAAGCACAGGACATGCAAGGACTTTCATACTTATGTTATGAGCAATCCCCAGCTCTTAGGAAAGATCCAGTCCTCAGGGAAACCTGCCCAGCCACCTGACTGAACAGTGTCTAATCCAGGAGTGAACTTTTTCCTATTTTCTGAACTTATTTTTGTTTTCAAATCTGTGGCCTTCTATAAGAAATGTGGGGTTTTGTTTCATTAATGACAACACTGGCCAGAACAAGTTATCTTCTGAATGATTTTGTGAAAAAGGTCAAAATGTTCATTTTAATCTAGGCCTAGGGGCCACAATGTCCAATAAAGCTCATCGATCAGATCAACCTGACTGTGCTGAGACGTTTGTATAATCCCCCCCAAAAAACCACACAAACACGCGTGTGCTAAGGTGTCCTCTTTTTTGAAAACCAAACGATGGTCACCCTAGCTAAACGCTAACAAGCTGCAGGTCATTAGCTAGCTGCCAAATAGACTTTGCTCTTTCACTGACCCTGCAGCTCAAACAGGATCTCACACATGCTGTAATTGTTTAATATAAAAGGTTGGACTGCTGTGGAGCTTCAGGAGGAGATTCTGCCTTATTTCTAATATTAATATTAAATCAGATTTAATACCAACTCTTCAGTGCAACAGTAAGGTTTGGGACACAGCTAGCACAGTTAGCACACTCGGCTGAGGTTCTCCAGAGGCTCCGAGTGCGAGTCCTGTGTTTGGTGAAAAAACAAACTCCCTCAGTGCTCCCAAGCTGTGCTAACACACACCGCCGTGTCCAGGGTGGAGATGTGCAGCGTCTGATTATTGTGTTTAAGGTCTCTCACACTCACACACACACACATACACACTCACACACTCACACACACACACACTCACACACAGAGCAAAGGAAGTGTTTCAGGATCGTTGTATGATTTATTTGATCAGTTCTGAGTGACTGATGTTAGCAAAGTTATTCTCTTAAAATCTTAAAAATAACACACTGTGCACGAAGAGGGTAAGTGTGCAGAACAAACTCCAATCACTGCTCATTATTCTCTTCTCATCAGCTGGAACCCAGCAGCAGTTTAACACTGACCTTCTTCCACATTAGCAGCATAGCGACCTGCGATCACAATTCTATAAATAAATAAAAAAAGTTCTCAGTGAAGCCGAATCTGAGCTCCTGAAAGGTAAATGAAACACTGTGAGGTGTAATTCCACAAAGTTACCGTGGTAACTTATTACCGTAGTAATAAACAGATTACACACCGGTGTTACTGAATAAATCTCTTTCCTCTTGTTTTAGATGTGAATCATGCTGAAGACTCTCCTGGTCGTCCTTCTGAACATCAGTCTGTTAAAGGTTCATTTAATAAACGCTTCCAGCAGTTCTGCTAAATAGCTAACGTGAATTAAATCCTGAAGCGTATCAGAATCAGTGCAGCGTCACTCGTCTACAGACAGAGAACACACACACACACGCACACACACAGACACGCACACACACAGACACGCACACACACAGACACGCACACACACAGACAGACAGACACACACGCACACACACAGACAGACACACACGCACAGACAGACAGACAGACACACACACACACACACACACACACACACACGCACAGACAGACAGAAAGAATATTCACGACTGTATTTCACTTGAGAGAGGGAGAGAGACGGATGGATAGACAGACAGACAGAGTGAGACAGAGAGAGGAAAATAAACAGCTGGTGTGGAATGCGCTGTTTGTAGAGATGGTGAGAATCAGTGTGATGTCACTGCACCATGTCTCCAAGTCAAACATGGGTCCAGTTCAGTACTGCACATGCATGCACACACACACACGCACACACACACACGCACACACACACACACAGAGTGAGGAACTTGTCTATGGTTAATCAGAATGTGATACAGGAACATGTGGACTTGTGAATTAAAACCAGTGAATTAAATACTCTGAAAGACTGTGTGTGTGTGTTTAATGTTGTCGTTTCTACACGAACCCTGACACATAAAGGATTTTCAGTGTAATAATGCTTCACATGCAGCATCACTGAGACCCATAAATCAGGTTCTCGATGTGTTCTCTAGTCACAGAACCCTTTAACTGGAAAAATAAACTACTGGAAAATTCAGGAACATTGTTTAAATGTGCACAATCAGATACTGGGTACTTACTGAAGTCAGAGGAGTTCTTTTCATTTATAAACCATTTGTATTGAGTCATTAAATTACTATTGATAGGAATGATAACTTTCATACTGGTAAGTTACAATTTCCACCAATGGCATAAAAACAAAACAAACAAACAGATAAATAAATATATAAGTAAGTGAGTAATCACAGACCCTGCGGCTGGAGGCCTGATGGTTCCCAGGTCCTACTCCGAGATGTGCAGTTACACAGGTGAGGTGTGTGATGTACAGGATTTCACTCAGCCTCAGACACAAACACACTGATAAACGTCAGAAAGTATTTATTTTACACAAAACATTGTGGTCTAAAAGGGCTCAGTGTAATTCTGCTGAACATTTGGTAATGAATCAGAGCAGCAGTAACATCTCAGTGTCCGAGTTATTCATAAAGCTCTGCTGCAGCGTTACGAGGAAACACTGATACACACACAAACTGCGCTGGAATAGGAAGTGGGTTACTGTTTAATGAGCTGAATTAAAGTGCTTTAGCGCCCCCTGCTGTTCACACGCACACTCACGCCAGCTGACTGCAGTTAGAGTTTCATCAATGCGTGTATATTAGAGATATTTAGCGAAGCTGTATCTCAACCTTAAACTTACACTTGGTTTTAGATGTTACACATGAACATTTGTGGCTTGCACAAGTTTTCACCCCCTCTTGAATATTTCTCTGACCCAGTCTTAGACTTTACATTGTTTTAAACAGGTGTAATGCAGGGTGTTCAGACTCATTCTGCTCCAGAACCTTGTCCTGGACTTGTTTTGCTGACTCCTTTGTCTTTTTGACGCTGTGTGTTTAGGTTCTCTGACACACGTAGGGTTCTTCCAGGAACTGGAGACACCGGGATCACGTGACATTTCCTACAAACAGGTCGACTCTATTCAAATACTACAGTCACGTCTGATGGAAACGGAAGAAGAAGTAATTCCAGGATTTCTCAGTAATGGGGGTGAATACTTACGCACTCACTTTTTTTGCAAACATTATTAATTGCCTTCTATATACACACACACACACACACACACACACAAAATAACATATAAACACTAATAATCCCTTATTACTTTTTTATTTATTACATCATTAATTTGCATCCTGGTTAACTGCTAATGTGTAAAAGGTGGACAAACCATTAATACTGTTACACTATCATTAGCTTTATTTACTTTATCATGTCATTTTTCATCAGAGACTTTAAAGTGAAAAATCAGAAAGCATTCATCACAAATGTTTGTTTATCAATCACCAGATGAAATGTAGTAGTAAATATTAATTATTACAGGCTGAGGAATGTGATAAATTCCTGATCCTGTGATTCCTGTGATTCCTACAGCTTTCAGTACGTCACTATCACACTACAGCATCTCGCACACACTCGCCAAGAACGAAATTCATTTTCTTTCAAAGAAATTAAGCCGAGGCGTGAGATTTCAGTGATATCTGTGTATTTCAACTCAAACCCACACACAGTATATAAAAGTGCAACGATGACAAAATTTGATTAAATTAAAGAGATGGAAAAGGGAACCCCTCCCCCACACCAACACACAGAAATATGATAGGACTGAATGATTTGACAGGTTTATAAAGGTATCAAATTGAGCAGAGATTAATGAACAGTGTAGAAAAGAGAAGCCGATTGTGTTTGCTGCGATGATCAGCAGCGGTGTGACGGCTGGTCTCCAGCGGCGAGCTGCACCACTAAACATTTAGGATTACTGTGGCTCATGGAGACTCTTTAAAAAATTCTGTACATTCTGTGAGGTGAATTATGTGCACAGTGGAGTGTAATTTAGACTTCTGTTTAATTCTATTCATTCTGAACTTCTGTAACATGCTTAAATAAAATAAAACATCTTTACACTCTGTGTGATGTGTTCAGCTCATGTTCAGCAAATAAAACACACACCAACACAAACCGACTCGCTCATTACAACTCTTAAATGATCAGAAGAGAACCACCACAGACACATATTTAAATAAAACTGAAATATAAATAAAACATCATGAACGTATATTAGGCCCTTTTGATATTGGATTGAAAAATAAAAACACACACACTAACACTCTTTCGGTCTCTCAGTGCATTCAGACTTACAGCTGTGTCCCAAACACCGGTGTGTAATAAAATGTTCTTATTACAGTTCCTCTAACAGTAAGGCTTCATTAACACCCTATGTTGTGTTGTGTTGAGAAAACACAGACACTAAACACACTGTGTAACTCTGAATTGTGTTCCAGATAACAGAACTTTACGTTCATGCTCACAGTGCACTATGGGCAATACACATACACACACATACACAGAAAATAACAGTGTGTGTGTGTGTGTGTGTGTGTGTTCGTTATAGTGTTTGGGACACAGCCATGTTCTCTTACAGTGATGTCCCAGTGGAAGCCCCTGAATGTAATGTGTGCACACACCTCACAGTGACACTGTGTGTGTGAGTGTGTGTGTGCGCGTGTGAGTGCGTGTGTGTGCGCGCGCATGTTTACCCTGCAGCTGCCCCTGAAGGTCAGGTGAGGGTGTTAGCCACTATGGTCCAGTTTGAAGGCGAGTGTGACGGTGACAATGACGCCACAGATCATTAGGAACGGCAGCCACGTCTTCAGGAAACCCACAAAGCTGAAAGCAGCACAGACACAACACTATAATAATAATAATAATAATAATAAATTATTCATCCATCTATAGCGCTTTATCCGTCTGGGTCGCGGGGAAGCTGGAGCCAATCCCAGCATGTTGGGGCGAGAGGCGGGGTA
>JAQMYM010000003.1:15416480-15426701 GCA_030014255.1 Parauchenoglanis ngamensis
GGGGATCCTGTGCACCCAATACAACTTAAAGCATATGACATGCAAGGACTTTCATACTTATGAGCAATCCCCAGCTACTAGGAACGATCCAGTTGTCACGGCGATCACGCCGTCGCGGCATAGCTAGACACAAGTGCAGGATCCGGAGACGAAGGTAAAAGCTGTACAGAAAAAGCAGAGGTACATAATCGGCAGGCAGACAGAGTAATCCACAAACGGGAAAAAGGGGTCGAGCGATCAGCAAACCGAGTATTATAGGCAGTCCAAAAACAGTAGTCAAAACAGAAAACGCAGTCAATACACAGAGTAAACAAACATGGGATTATAACGCTCGGCAGTAGTGTCGCGTGGCTAGACTAATGATGCGCAAATTACGAAGCGCAAAGGCAGTCCTTTAAAACACGGCATAATTAGCCCATAAACGAGATGCACCTGTCTCCCCTTGGCAGTCCTCGTGGCTGGGAGCAGGTGCTCATGGGAACTATAGTCCGTGTAGTCTCGGTCGACTTTCGGAAGTGTGCGCTTCCGCTTTGAGAACGACGTAGCAAGAGGAAACACCGCGCGCGTGGCCGAGTCTTCAAAGCGCGCGATGCGGAGTGGGTCATGACAGTCCTCAGGAAAATATGCCCAGCCACCTCAGGATGACTGAAAAGTGTCTAATCCAGGAGCTAACTTTTTTCCCATTTTCTGAACTTTTTTTTGTTTTCAAATCTGTGGCCTTATGTAAGAAATGTGGTTTTCATTAAGGACAACATTGGCCAGAACAAGGTATCTTCTGAAAGATTTTGTGAAAAAGGTCAAAATGTTCAGTTTAATCTAGGCCTAGGGGCCACAATGTTCTTTAGGGCCAATAAAGCTCATTGATCAGCTCACCCTGACTGTGTTGACACATTTGTACAATCCCCCCCAAAAAAAAACCACAAACACGTGCGCTAAGGTGTCCTCTTTTTTGAAAACCAAAATATGGTCACCCTGCTAAATGTGTTCGAGAAATGAAAACGTGCTTATTTCAGTATCTATCTTTCGGCTAATATATTAAGGTTTCATCATATTTTTTTCAGACACATGTCAATCAAGGATGAAAAAATACAGAGAAACACTAAAAGTCAAGACAAATGTTGTTTTTAAATGTGAACGTTGTAGGACTCGTTGTAGGTAATAAAATGAGCACACTGCTACCAATAACTAGCTGATTTAGCTAATGATAATTAGCTAAATGTGTTTAAAAGTTTACATATTTTTAAGTGTATCTTTCTCCATGCTAACATGTCAGTATCGTTTCCTATGTTAAGACCAATCCAGACAAGAATTGTGCAGTCAAGAGTTGTAACAAATGTTCGCTGTATCAGTGTAACACTCTGGATAATAAAATTAGCATACAGCCCTCAATCACTAGCTGATTTAGTTCATGCATGTCTCTGCAAGACCAAATAACGTTCCCTCAGTAAAAGTAAACAAAGCACTAATTGAAAGATATTGGTTTATTGAAAGTAGTAAGTTTACCAAATAAATTTTTTTTAAAATGTAAATGAATAGCTTTCTAGGGGATTAAAAACCATTACGCCTGCTCTTCAGTAACTGTGCTAACTGCTAATTGTATCACTAACAATATTTTAGACAAAAAAGTGTGAATATTAGGTGCTATGCTGTTACATCTGACTGGCAACAAAAGCGCATACGCAGAGTTCTCCCAAGGTACCAATTAACTTGCACTTTCTGGTTAGAAAAAAGCTCAGTTTGCTCATATATTATCACTGTTCAGCTGCGGCATGAGCCACCAAAGAAATGACACAATGGCTGTTTTTCAAAAATAAACAAATGAAGAAAGCAATTAGCACAGGCTGTAAAAACACAATGAAGCCACTCGCATGGGGAGAGCGGGATAAAGAACAACACAGATGAGTTCCACTGGAGAAAAGTACTCTTTATCTTCCAGATTAAACTCATGGCAAATCTGCTTTAGATGCCACAGTATTACTGTCAGAAGGCTTTAATGCGCCACTTCGTGAGGAGAAAACAATGGAAGCTCCCACTGCAAAGCTGTCGTTTTTCAAGAGCATGTGCTATTACCCTCTTCATGGAAGTTATACAGTCATTCATTTCATGTCCAAGAATCTCCCGGGCAGATGTAGCAGAAAACCTCTCGCTGGACAACAGAATGGGATGCACAATGAAGCGGATGCAAATGGCGCCGTTCCTTTTGTGTATGACTGTCTCATTTAAGAAATCAAAACACGGGACTGCGTGCGCCGTGCACAATGGAGCGAAACAAAGGGACCAAAGCTGGAGGCAGCAATTCAGTTTCCCCGTCGACTTCACGAAAGAGAACAAAAAAGGGCCATCTGTCTTCCCCACTAAAGTACAACTTTTCACAACAAAACAACTCCGGTGTCCAATTTAACAGCTGCACAAATTCAGAATGTGCTACAACAGGTGGACGTAAGAAGGCAGACCTTAATCTTGTCTAATGATGTGGAGTTTGTTGGTGGGAAGTTAATAGCTAGTTTGAGAGTTCAGGCAAAGTTTTTATGAGGTAACATACACTAGAACTATTTGACCATCACACCCATGATTCTTTCCCAAACTGTTGCCACAAAGTAAGCACACTTCAGTGTGATCTAGCCTTAAGATCTACCTTCACTGGTACTTAAGTGCTCAAAAATGCCCCAGCATGACAATGCCCCTGTGCATAAAGACACGGCTTGCCAAAATTTGTGCAGAGGAACGCGTGATCGAGTGGAATGACACCGAGTCGTGACCTCAACGCCACGGAACACCTTTACAATTAATTGGAACACCCCAGGCCTCCTCAATGCCTGATTTCTGAATGAGCAGATCCACACAGCCACACTAACGAATCTAGTGGAAAGCCTTCCCGGAAGAGTGGAGCTTATTATATCAGCAATGGGGAGACTAATTCTGTGTCAATGCCCATGGTTTTGGAATGGGCACATACTGGTGTGAATTGAGATGTCCATATACTTTTGGCCGTATATTCTAAATCCATTACTGGCTGGATGACTGTCAACTCCTACATACTATGTAGACCTGCAACAACACTGTTCCAGAAGCTTGAAACAGCTTCAACATAACTTGAAGTTAAACAGCAGAGCCATGAACTGTTTGTGTCATGGATCAGGTTTATTGTGTGGAAAGTCCATCTGGTAGTGCCCTATAAAAATGCCCATTTAGCTGGTTGCATAACAACAGTTTGAACTCGGATCAGCATTTTGTCGGTGTGTGGGAGTGCCAAAAGTGCAGTTTCCATCCACTCGTTTGCAAGTGTTTTGAACAGACACGACGCTGAATGGACGCTTGAAGAAGTCGGTTTTTTTACACATGCAGAAATCTAAGCTTAATTGAGGTGAAAAAGTTAACAAATAAATAAAGGTAAGATATGATCTCGCCATGTCTCCAGTCGCTCCACGATTCATTATGTAGCTGAAAAGCTTTCTATCACATCATCTTGCTGGCTCATCTTCAGAATATATAAGCATTTCATGTACAGAACTCCATGATGTGCATCTTATAATTCACTTTCTAACTGACACATGTATGTGCTGCAACTGCACAATGACCAGCATACGAATGTATCTAGATTTTACGGATTTTACGTATCGTAATATCACGCATAACTCTTGATTCGGTAGTATTAAGATGTTTTACCTCTTATGTCTGGCAAACACGGCAATTCGATCACCTACTATTCCATTTGTGATTGAATTCAATCTTACTTGAATACCGCTTTCCATAACAGACATTGTCACAAAGCAGCAGAACTGCCGCTGCCCCCCGCACCATTCTGTGTGAACTCTAGAGACTTTCTCACATTCTGATGTTTAATGTGAAAATGAACCGAAACACTTCCCCTGAATCTGCATGATTTCATGAATTGTGCTGCTGCCACATGATTAATCAATTATCTGGATTAGATAATTGAATAAACGAGCAGGGATACAGCTGTTCCTATTAAAGTGGCCGGTGAATGTACACCAAGGTGCTAAATGCACCAGGGCTCGATTCAAACATATATGAAAAGCGCCCCAGGTGTCCGTGTGACAGCTAAGCTCAGCACTCATACAGCCGGCATGGGTGACTCTCCAAATCCAGTGGCAATACAATATAAGTTAATACCAATTCATAATCATTTCCTACCTTATCTTAAAATATCCTCTGCACCTGTGCTTTCCACAAAACATTAATCCTCTGCACAGTGTGGTACATTTTATTCAAACCTTGGAAAACACATTTATACAATATTGAGAAGATAGCAAATTCTATTGCAATTTTCTGTGAATAGCAAAAGCCCAATGATGAAATTGGACATATTCATTTCAAAATAAGGTCTATTTAAAACATCAAAACATTGCATTTGAACCTCCTAAAGCCACATTTGAGCACACAAACTTAAACCTATATCACGCACGACGTGTATGAAGTCCTGCCGCTGGCACGTGCACACAAACAAACAACCATCCCACACCCATGCCGGCAAACAACAAAGGCCTTTTCTGTTCCTTTCGAATGAGACCAATCACGCTTGAGTGGGGGCAGCAGATGTATCTCCCTTTGTGCCCCTGCGTTTTAGACAGCTCTCGAGAGGAGAGCGGCACAAAAGAAGTCAAATGTATTTTCTGCTTGCAGAGGTGAGACAGGCCTGCCATCAGACAGCCATCTCCCTTCCAATGTCGGGAAGAGCTGCAATCATCCACAGCGGGCTGATGGATGGCGTGTGAGGCCCCTAGCCACGCACTCTGACTGCTGTGCTCATTCGCCGCATGCTGCTCAGAGACAAAATGGAGCACAGCTCAATTATAAACAGATTGACAGCCACGTTGTACCATTATCAACCGCATGGTCACCCAGGGCAAGGATAGATAGCAGAGCAGATCGCCTGCACTTTTTGACACTAAACAACTGCACCTAAACTCACGTAACACACGTGGGTGATTAAAGCTCACCAGAGTGTCTGTGGGAATTTATCTGCTTACTGGAACTTTTTTTCTTCACATATAAGCTGTGAAGGCTTCTATGGTACAGCTGTATAATATTATGAATTAAACACCTTTAGTTCTTCGCATACCACCATCTCCAAAGAACCATGGTGATGCTCAAGGCTTACAATTTAAAATTCTCATGATATGCAAACTTAGTCTAATGACATCATGGTTATCTTTGTTTCATAATATTAACTGACATTTTTCGAAAAACCTGCGTATTACTAAATAAATATTTATTACGGAATCCTTGGGCAAAATTCTCTTAGCACGTGTTCGTATGTTTAAGAGAAACCAAAAGATAAGAAAGTTATCAAATCCCTTAATTGACCTTATATGTGCTTGCCTTCGATTGGTGTCTTTATTTGATCATTTTGTGTTTTAAACTCTGCCAATATTTGTGTTTTGGCAGAAAAAACAGTACTTCTTTAAACTGAAGAAAAACCGTGAAAAACCCATTTTTCCACAGGATGCGACGGAATCTTTACTAAAAATAGGTTTCTGAGAGCAACATTTCCATCTCTTACATCATCGGTATTTATCACTCAGTCATTATAAGGTGAAATAGAGAGTGGCTGTGAGGAAAAGCGGCACGCTGAGCCGAAAAAAGAAAAAAAAAGGAGGAAATCTATTTTTATCGATATTTTGAAAAGTCAACAGTGAGGTAACCATCCAATCATACACTGTGACTAACTGTGAAACCATGACACCATAGCAACCCTAGGGATAATGTTCTTGGAACTGTAGTGAGGGGTAAAGGCAGACCCATGAGCTATTGGTGCAATGGCCCAGGCGTAGTGCTTAGTGGTGCTCAGTGGCATTGGCCAGTGGAAAATCTCTGTTTAGTCAGTTGCGTACCGATATTTCAAGTTCAGAATTTGTTCACGTAACATTCATGGCTTTGAAACGTTTGGATAAGCAAATAACATGACTGAATGGCAAGAGCGGTTACCCTTTAATGTTTATTTAATGTGTGCTTTTACGGCTCCAGATTTGACTCTCATATCGCACGTTAATCTGTAATTTAGCTCATTATTGTTTTCAGTTGCTTTATCGAAAATGCTTGCTGTTTTCCATCTCATTTAATCATCAAATCCAGCACTCACACAAATTACTTTTACTTAAGAGCTTTTCTGAATAACCAATCACATCAAATTCAGCTATTTGTATTACTACATACACTGTCCTTTTTAACAGCTTGAATCCCTTTAGTCTGCTGATGACATTGCATTTCATCAAATTCATCCTGTCCTTCGTCCACAGCTGGGGCGATGTGAGACAGTGGGGATGTCCTGAATTAACATCCAGCCTCCCACAAATCCATAATGCTGTCTTTCGAAAGTGTTACTGATGCTTACTGATGTGATTGGAACATAATTGAGTAAAAGCTGTCCTTTTCCTACTGTGGACAAATCTGCACTAGAATCAGATTCTTCACCAGTCTGGTTCCAGTCCAGAAATCAGACACATCTTCTACTAGACATGATTTAAGATCACACATCCAGATGAGCAGGTGGTGTGCATACACTGTGCCTCAATAAATGAGACTGTGGGATGCTGGAAGTTAATTTAGAGAATATGCTGGGCCTCATTCTTTCCTAGTTGATGAAAATGGCACGGGTGAACATGCTCACCTCCGTAGGCTGAGAAAAACCAAGTTGTTGAGGCAGGTACTAATAATAAATCATTCAAATATGTGATTATTCATTATGAGTTCATTATGAGTTAGAGACCTCTCATGACTAGTTAACAATGAAGAAAGAATTGCTGAGATACCTGACACACTATCACTATATAATAATACTATATTTTATGTAATGAAAGATGAGGTCCAGGACTAATGAGGTGCAGTGTGTAGCATCGCCGCCTCACAGCTCGAGGGTCCCCAGTTCCAGCCTGAGTCTGTCTGGGGTTCTGCATGATCTCCCAATGTCAGTGTGGGTTTCCTCTGGGTTTTTCATTTTCCTCCTGCCTTCACTAAAATATGCCAGTAGATGGAATGACTACTCAAAATTTCCCCTAGGTGTGAACGTGTGTGCCTGCTGCCCTGTGCCGCGACTCTGACCAAGAAAAAAATACCTATTGAGGATGACTGAATTAATGAATAACTACACTTCACCCCATAAATTGTAATAGTCATAAAAATCATCCGACATTTAACTTAAAATGACCAAATCACATAATCAACCCTTCAACCCATGATGATTAGTTATTGTCATAAAGCAGACAGACAGAGTGCAGGTTTTCTGGTTGTATTAAACCCAACGCAGCAGAAAAAGTAAATGGCTAGGCAATATTCAGAAATGCTAAGCAGGAAAATGGTCAGAGTTTGGTGAGACTAAACCACTCAGACACTGCCTGACCTCAATAATGCTCTTGCGGCTGAACGAGCACAAGTTCCCACAGCCACGCACCAAAATCTAGTGGAAAACCTTCTCAGGCAGGTGGCGGTTATTAAGGGGGATTAAATCCGAAAAGGGATGTTCTACAAGCACACGTGTGTGTGATGGCGTGCAAGATAATCTACGAGACTGAGTCAACTGAAAATCTTAAAAGTGCAACATGAATTCTTAGCATTAAAATTTGTTTCGATAAGCTCTGAAACAGAGATTATGTAGGAAAAATTATTAGAATTATTAGCGAGAAGCTAGAGTCAATCCCAGCTGATTTCAGGTGAGAGCCAGGGTTCACCTACACTCTGGGCAGGTTACCAATCTACCACAGGGTTAACACAAAGACAAACAGCCTTTCACACTCACATTCACACCTATGGGCAATTTAGAGTAGCCAGTTGACCTCATCGCATGTGTGTGAGGAAACACAGAGTGCCTGGATGAAAAGCACAAAGGCAAGGGGAGAACATGCAAACGCCACACAGAAAGGCTCCAGGTTCGAACCCTGATCCTTTTTGCTGTCAGGCGACAGTGCTAACCACTGAAGCACCTGTCTTCGCTTTATATTTAGTTAAATAATGAATAAATTGAAAATCGACTTTTATTTTGATGTAACTGACTCATTCATTATCTGCAACTATAAAAAAAATAAATTAAAAAAAACTGCAAGACATTAACCCAGTGTTAGAATCCTTATTTACACTACTGATTAAGGAAAGGTTGGAGTACTTATTATCCAGATCTCCCAAAGGTAATGACTATAATATTCAGAGCCTATAATATTCTCCTGGTGCTGTTGTAGTCGACAGGGAGAGGACAAGGCACTGAGGATGACAGGATTCATGGCTCCCCAATAACCAAAGTTGAGAAATAACCTGTGAGTCTCTGTTTACCCTATCTTCTCCTAAAGCGCCATCAGCGTAGAATAAAGCAGGGAGGACGGCTCCTACAGCGCATGCTCTAATACACTCTCGGAGTCTGTTTAGAATACCGCGTTCTCCCTAACTACCTTGTAGCTCGTCTACTAAGCTCATACAACCTTCACTAGGAAAACAACATAAACACCTTACTGGCAACAAAGGCACTAAGGGGCAATAATACTGTCCCCCTCACTCTATTCCTTTGCCTGATCTAAAATTTGTCATGCAAACTGCCAAGTGCATTTTCCAGCTGATACACTTTAATGATGATAATCGTTCTCAGGGGGACATGAGGTAGACATTTTATGATCAGCCAGTAAATGTCTTATTTATAACCCAGAGGCAGTAATGGACAAATTCGAGGATGTAAATGCAGGCACGGTTGTAGGGAGAACAGCACAGGGGATTATCATCATCATCATCTTCAACCTCATCACAATGTCACTTTATCATGTTTTCTGAGAATTACAGCAGCGCTCAGACCATTACACCCCCCTCCAACTATGCTGGTTTGTGCAAAATAAACATCATCCAGATTCTGCCTGAAATGATATCTGTATCCTGATGTACTGTATAGGTTCGCTAAGGGACGGCCAGCAAAACTGCAGTCTTGCATTTAAAAACCCCGTGAGCTACATTCTAGAGGCCAATAAATAAAATTGCAACATGGCGATTCAGTGGAAGTGGACCCGCTCCCTATGCAGATATAAAGGGCTCATTCAAAGCTTATGAAAACACAACAATTCGTAGTTACGGGTAATTATACACTAATAGAAACATACTTATTAATATTGTATTCCGTTTCAGCCAATAGATCCCATAAATCTTATACAGTGGCAGTGGCAGTTGTATACAGTGTTTTACAATCAAAAAAAGCTTTAGTTGTGCTGTCCATTGTACCTCCGTACCAGTGTTATTGAGGTGATGTGTGAACTGTTTGCCCAGCAGGGGGCTCACACCCCTCCCCTTTCCCATCGCCCTGCTCACCAGCAGCTAAACACACAGTCACCGTTTCAATGAGAAAAGCAGTAATGTAGTTCCTGCGAGTGCCTGTTCCTAAAACATCTTCGGTTGCGCCATTTTTAAATTGTGATTTATAACTCTCTTGAGAAGCAAACATACAGAAATGAACAGCAAACAATTGCTTAGCAGATCAATTACCTGATCCTTTACACAAGAACATGAGAAAACAGCTTTTTCCCCATGAGCTTAAAGCTTATGCCTGAAGTGACGTACCCTGGAGTGTATCATTACCTTGTTGATAAGGAGAGTGTTTACACCAGAGAAGTGGTGAAAGTGTATGAAAGTGCAGTGAAATGCTAGAAGGAAGGGAAGTTGCAAGCGGACACTGTACATATATAGCTGGGCGAGTGCTTTCTTGTTTGGTAAAGGAACGCAGTACACAGCTCAGTATGCACCTGTTTACGATCGAACATGTATGTCTTGGCCTTTGGTTTTTAACGCCTGTGATGATCAGAGGCAATGAAACAATACGTAAGAGAAGGCTTAATTGCATTGTTCATCAGTGACCTGAGGGAACATCCGAAAACACACCAACATGGTCCTAATCTTAATTTTAACATTCTGTCCTTAAATCAACCTACCAGATGTGTGAATTATAGTTCTTCCCTATTGGTCTGAATGCTTTTTACCGACAGCTGGAACGTCCTAGGAACAGAGACGTCATTTCCTGTGATCATAAATATTCCTTTGAAATGATCTATACTGTACACACATAAACCCAACAGTGACATATTATAACATACTATCATTTGTTTATAGTGATTGATACTAAAATGTTGTTTGAAATTTTTAAAAAAAGATAAGATATAAAAGTATACAGGGAGTGCAGAATTATTAGGCAAATGAGTATTTTGTCCACATCATCCTCTTTATGCATGTTGTCTTACT
>JAQMYM010000003.1:15438313-15459498 GCA_030014255.1 Parauchenoglanis ngamensis
ACTGTGGGAGGAAACCGGAGCACCCGGAGGAAACCCACGCATGCACGGGGAGAACATGCAAACTCCATACAGAAAGGTACCCGGGGATCGAAGCCAGGACCTTCTTGCTGTGAGGCGACAGTGCTAACCACCACACCACCCAGACAAAAGTTATTTTCCTAAAAAGCATCATTTGCATTGTCCACCGATGATGTCACTAACACTACTGTAGTAACAGTTTCGAACTAGGAAGTGGAATCTTAACGTGATGAACACAGAAGAGAGGAGTAAAACACACTGTGAAAGGTTCTAGTGCGGTTACAGGAAATGTAAGCACTCTTAGACGCCATTTGACCAATCAAACTAGCGGACCGGGACTAACTGTTGTATAATAATGTTTAATGTTGTGTAATATCCATGAAACAAGTTACTTACTGCTATCACTTATACCAGTTATAAACAGTCGATGCATGTTTTTCTCTCCATCACGTCATGTTACAATGAAAGACAATGGTTTGAGATTTGCTGAAGATACTGTATTCAGTATGGTTTGTAAATAAAGCTATCATGAAGTCCCCTGTGCCTGTGGCCTACGCACAGGAACTGCAAATCCCTCCAAGCCAAAAAAGCACTGAAGGTTGCAGCTTTACCTCTGAGTGTTACAAAGTGCTGACACTGGAGACTCCTTGAAAAAGATACTTTATAAACATCTCCTCACAAAAACCTCACCGTATCAACGAATACACACATTTTTTCAACTGGTTTATGTGAAGCGTAACAAGTCCCTGGGCAAGTGGTTACTATAGAATGTTATAAAATGAGCGCATTAATAAAAACCTTTGACTGTCAAGTACACGACTGTCCGAGCTGCTGTTCCAGAAAATTAATCACCACCTTCTAACCAATCAGATCTAAGAATTCAATAGCATCCATTAAAGAATGTTGTCCTATTTTGCAAACGGTTTCATCTGACAGAACTTACCAACAGGAGATGTCCGCTTTAGCCACACAAAAAAATCAAATGAAAATTCCTATGCGATGAAACATTATTTCCACTAATGAAAAATAAGTACGGCGCTGTAGAAGAAAGATATGTCTGCTGCAACTGTAAGCTGTGTTTATACTTGTCTATAGCCCTACTTATGTGTCTCGCCCTATCTAAGCCTCAGCTCATGCTCCTGACTCTGGCTCTTAGTCTGAGCCTATATTTGCCAGTATCTCTTCCCAAGCCTCTGCTTTAACATGTAACTCGGTAATAAGGAGGAATCCAGAAAGCAATAACTTCGTTTTTAGCATTATGCCCATCTGAATAACACTGGCACAGGAAAATTAATTTGCACATGAGTATAATATCAGGTCAGGGTTGTACCTGCAATATGAAACAAGTATTGAATGTTATACAATTAACTTGTTTACCACAGCATAGTATTGAAAAGGCGTTAGACTTTCAATCCCTTGTGCAACTCTAGCCCATAGAGTACAGATATGAATAATAAGGGATAATCCATAATCAAAACATTAAGCCAGAAATTGCTATACACTATAAAGCTACACTAGTTAACAGAAACCACTCGGGTTGGGCACTATTGGGCAAAAAAAAAAAAAGGCACATTAAGGTTCCCGAGTGGCACGACAGAAAAAGCCTTCGCCCTATCAGCCAGAGACCTGACTTTAAATCCTGATGACGCCACAGCTATCTGTATCCAAAAGAGCAAAGTTGGAGGGACGGGTGGCATACTCTCTCTCCCCTATCAATCACCGTGACAACAGCCAATCACGGGCGACTGTGCCGCATGCACGCCGAAGCGGGCGGATAGCGCTTTCCTCTGAGTGTGTCACACCCCCTGAAGTTGCATGAGCAGCAGTATGAAAACATGCCTCGGAGGACGCGTGTGATAGCCTTCACCCTCTATGGTGGGGTGGTAGCTGTTGTGTGATAAGGGAGGGCTGCTTGATGGGTGGGCACTGGCCATGACTAAATTGGGGGGAAAAACCAGGGAAATATAAAAATGTATAGTATAAATGTATACTGTATGTATTTATTTATGTATAAATAAAATAGTTCTATGTATCATGATATACAGGGTTGCTAACAAACAGCTGCCAAAAAAAAACGTTTTCTACATCTAAAACATTTATTTATTTATTTACTCATTCATTCATTCATTTATCTATATAGATCTGAAATGAGAAAAAAAGCTGTACAAAATGTACCATTTGGCAATTTTAAAGTTATTTTTTTGTATAAATAACCTGCTTTAACCCGGCTGTGGCTTCATATATGTATATATAAATATGTATAAATATATATATGTTGACTAATATAAAAAAAAAGCATAGAAAAGTGTATTATGACACCATTTATCATGCTTATCGATATTACGTAAACAATAACATCGGTGTAAAGTGTGTCATTCCACTTATACCGTAGCGTTTTGCCAGTCGTTACAGTGTTTATAAATGAGGAACACTCCGCACATTTTAATGGTTTATAGTTAAGATTTAATGTTGTGGAACGTCTGAGAGACAAGTTAGTTCCTGTTCTCACTTACGTTATAGCAAAGACACACGGTTGTTCCTTCACCAGTCTCTCCTTTTCTATCTCTCTTAAAAAATGGAGCTTGACATTTAGCTAAGAAAATTGGAAGCTCCGCTCCTGAAGACTTGCTGGTGCTTGACAAAGCACCGTAACTGTCGGGAGCTCTGACACCCTTTCAGAAATGTTGAATAAACGTCTCCTAAAAGAAGTCACATCAACGATTATAAGTCTTTCTTTGCTGTTACTCTTAAACACCATACAAGTCACTGTGTATGAGCTGTTACTATAGAAACAGTAACATATTAGATCTAGTGTTCTAATATTGTGCAAATCCCCCTTCTGCCACCAAAACAGCTCTGACCTGTCGAGGCATGGACTCCACAAGAGCTCTGAAGGTGTGCTGTGGTATCTGGCACCCTGCCTCAGGTTCACCAGTTGTGAACTGTGAATCACCAGTGGTAGGTACTAACCACTGCATGCCAGGAACCCTGCAAGGCCTGCTGTTTTGGAGACGCTCTGACCCAGTCGTCTAACAAACCCAAATCGACCCATGTCAGAGTGGCTCAGATCCTTACGCTTGCCCATTTTTCTGCTTCCAACACATCGACTTCGAGAGCTGAGTATTCACTTGCTGCCTAATATATCCCTGACAGCTGCCACTGTAGCAAGATGATCACTGTTAATCGTGTCACCTGTCAGTGGTTTTAACGTTAAACAGAATTAATGCACAATTTCTGAGCCATCGGATTTGAGAATTCGACTGTGTTCTGGTATAAATCATTATCTTACCCAGCCCTAGTGGAAATACACAAGACTGAACAAGAAGCAGAGGTTATCTTCTGCAAACTCCCAGACTTACATTTCTCACTCTCATAACTACATCCCTTTTTCCTATTAGTTCCACTGCAATTACTAAAGAGTCTGTTTTAAGATGAATCACTGAATAATAAGCTGGGATTTTCGGAGATTACATATGAAAGCTGGAAATGAGGAACAGGGGGACCTAATTAAAAAGCGCACCGCCAGGAACTGAAAGAGGCAGCCATTTGACTGACATCATGAAAAATGACTAAACATAGACAAGTAGGAGCAGGTGATTGTCAAAATGTTGATACTTCTAAAGAAAAAAATTCAAGCATCCATCTATCCGTCTGTCTGTCCGCCTCGTCCGTCTGTCTGTCTGTCTGTCTTTAAAATTATGAAGTTAGCTTTGAAATGGTTGTTTTGTGTTACTCCCTTGATTTCTATCATCCAAGCATGTTAACTCATCCACCTATGTGCCTGATTAGTCCACACCTAATATATGGATAATAAATAAAATCATATTCATAAAGTTAAATGTCACAGTCTGGTACAACAGCTACTCGGTTTTACAATCCACACGCCCAGTACATCACTGGGTCATAAATCTCAACCTTTGCTGACATCTAAACAAAACCGACCAAAAAACAAAAACTGAGAAGTAAATCCATTATGTCTCATTAAGGATTTCACAACCTTAACTCATACCTGATGACATTTCTGCCATTTGGCAAAGGGGAGTGCAAGTAGCAGATGTCTAAAGCACTGGTTTTTTTTTTTGTTTTGTTTTGTTTTTTTGTTTTTTTTAAATCACCAAGCCCTCATACTCAACATCTCTTCCTCTTTCACTACTAATTAACTACTTCCTCCCTTACTATATCACTTCAAACACATCTGCGAGTCTTTTAATTTAGTTAACTTTTAAAAAAACATCTTTTACACGGTTGCATGTTGATGTTTAATGTCTTAATTAGTAGCTGTTGTATGTTTAATACCACAATTATCGCACCTAGCACAGACGAGGATGTCCTGGAAATGCAGAATAATTGGACTTAAGTAGCTTAAGTTAAAAAAAAAACTTACAAGATAAATATCTTTGTTTGTTTAATAGATGTTTCATGTCCGTATGTTTAATAGAGAGCTGGACGATAGCTGACCCGAGTACGTGGAGCAGTATCAGCGAGCGTGGTTATTAAAAATTAGAGTAAGGTGCTCGGAATTGCAAACACACAAGTAATGAGCTATGGCCTAAAGACCAAAAAGTATTCTGACAATTTGTATTTTAATGAAAAGTGAAACAAGGATCATTCAAAATGCATGTTTTTGTGTGAGGTTTTTTTTTTTTTAAATACATTGCGGAATGAAAAGAAGTCATTTCAGATAAAGATCAAGTCAAAATCCTTGCCTTCACCCAGCTAACAATCTGCCATCTTAAGCTCAAATAACCAAATGGCTTCTTATTCACAGTATATCCTCATATCACATTACGGCACTGTAAAACCTACACAGGCTATTATGTACGAAATGGAATGGCTTTTGAGATCGAGTAGCTGAAAAAGTGATTTAAATAAGCGTCTGTTCCAATCTAAACTACTTACATCTAGTATAATTTTAAGGATGTGTCCTAAAGTGTAGTATATCCCTAACAACGTGAGGCTTAAAGCTTCAGCACAGCTCTCTCTGGCTCTCTTTTACAGTGGAACCATCGAAAACACACTGTCTACTGGACCAAAACAGATTGCTGCAGTTAACCACAAATGCTGACAGATGGCTTCTGAACCTTTTCACAGGCAGCCTTTGTGGTTAAAGGGAGCTGTGCAAGAAAACCACCCATTTGGAAGTATTTTGGGAGTTTTTTCTGGGTTCTGAGGACACTGAGCTTGAAATATCTTTCAAAGTTCCTGTGCAAATGAAGACCGAATTCAGCAATGAACTAAAAAAAAAAAATAAAAAAAAAAGTTTTAATAACATAAGTAATCCGGAGTCATTAGACGACTGTAATATTTACTGGAAGCCGCAGGCGTCCAAACACTGCACAGCTGTCATCTACGAATGATTTCACTTTCTGCTGCTTAAGTATTCCATTAGAATTAAGCACGCAGTATTTTTCATCTGTGAAATTTCTGAAGGGCAAAATAATCTTAGTGCCACCGAGTAAAATTCAGTGTTTGACTCAAGCATGTTCCTGGTGGAACGGGAGCCTAATGAAACAGACATAATGTAATTGAAACTACACAGTGTCACATCTAGGATGCAAAACTTCACCCATCTAATTAGGCAGCATAGGCAGGCAATTACTGTAAGGAAACTGCTTGGAAAGAAGATGGAAGCATGTCTTTGAGATGTCTCTCTCACCTCAAGGTTACAAACAGCAGTCAGTGTTAGGTAAATGAAACACTCAAGCAGACATAAGTCTCATTAAAGCCTATGAAGGGCACCCCTAATAAAATCCTCGGCCTGACATTTAGAAGATCTGCGCTGATGGCTGACAAATTGGAGGTGCTTGGGAGAAAATTTAGATCCTGGGGAAGCTATTTATCCCAAAGGTTCCTTGCAGACAGGAAGAATATGCTTCACTTAGTAAGATGCAGCCCATCATTTCAGCCCTCCCTTTTCTCACCACCATGACAGCAAGGCCAGGGAACAGGCTATTTTTCCAAACTATGGACCATGAAGGCAAACAATCCTCCTATGACAAGTTAGTGGTGGGGCCAGACAGGAAATAAGATGTCTGGGAAATGCATAACGTGCTTCTCACAACTTTAAACAATGACACGCCACTTCCATTAAAATCCGTCAACGGTAGTCAAATGGTATTCGGTAGAGATGCTCGACCGCGACACATTCGTATGATAAGACAGCAAAGAAAAGCACGCAAGTTGGAAATGACAACTTTCAAACAAACAAACAAAAAGGTTTACAAGAGTAACTGAGCAGTGCCTTTTTGAAAAGGTCATCTTGAGAATGAAAAAGCATGAACGAAAAGAAAGTTTATCCACTTAAGGATCATTACGCTGTCTTGACAATGATGCCGCCCGCTATGAAAACCCTAGCGGAGAGTTGCAACAATACGGAGCCTGTTGGCATTCGCTTCTTTGCTTCGGTGGAAAATTTAGAACCTTGACGGGTTTCAGGTTCAAGTTATTTGGAAAGTTCCTGCTGTATATCTAGGCATATTATAAAGCAGTGTTGAGAAGTAAAAGAAAAAGCCTTTATTTGTCACATATACATTACAGCACAGTGAAATTCGTTTCTTAGCAAATCCCATGTTAATGGGAACCAGTGAGCCATGGACTTTATTTAAATGTAAACTTTACTTTCAAATCTAATTCGAAATACACTGCAACATTTCACCTCGCTGGCATGAGTCATTTAGTCAGTCAGTAAAATGCAACTGTGAAAAAGATTGAAGAAGTGTCTTCAATGCAATTATGCAGTCAACATCCTCAAAGTTGTTTTAACGTAAGTATGTTTTACTATCTAAACATATCACCTCTTCTTTAATACCATTTTGGAATCCATAAAAACCGGACTCAATAAGCAGAACAGGAATACCCAACCCTCTGAATCAATTAGTTGTATTTTTAAAATGTATATTAAATACAAAAGATATTTATTTTAAATATTTATTTGCAGCATTTTAATCAGCACTACGGCAGAACTCTTTCTTATCTAGGCTTAATTAAATAACAGTTCACTAATTACAACAGACCATTACTGACATTTATCAGGTAATCTGTCACAGCATGAGCTTATTATCAAGTGCACATCAACCAAATGACACACTCGGACTAATGCATCGCGATGAATTTAAAATAAATACAAAACAAATGTCAGCTGACTTTTTGCTTACTGAATCTCTCTGCGGCTTAATTCATTTTGCTTGCTGTGTGTGTGCGATGCGAGTCATTTTTATGTGTGGAATCGACTCCAAAGCTTTGCAGTAGTTTTCAATGCCCGAGATCAGTGAACTGATTCTTTGTGGGACCGACTTCAATTTGAATCACAACAGGATGGAGACCTGATGACGTCCCAGTATATTCTGTATGCTAAGAATATGAAATCTTTTATCAGTGCTAATGGGTCAGAAAACCAGGGTAGTTTAACTTTTTACAAGCTGATTGATTCAAAAAGCTTCACTACCTGCTGCCCAAAACTGCATGACACGAGTTGTGTTTTGAAGTGAGAAAATGTTAATTTTGTCTCAACTAATTATTCAGTTGAGACCATGTTCACTTTCAACCCATCGCAGTGTTCTACAAACTATTCATGATTTGACCAAAGTAGTGTGAAATATTATTTTCTGATGGACTAGGAAGTTTAGATACAGTATGACCATAAATGTATGATGTGGCAAGAAAATCAAGAAAGGTCGGAAAACTCAATACACAGCAGAGACATTGTGCTTCCAATGTTCCTCACATTCCCATAATATTACTCACATTAATACATAAGTTAGGTCATGCGGCCAGCAGTTTAGTGTACTGTAAACAGTTTCACTACTGTGAAAAAAGTTGCACTGTTTATTTTTGCTCCACCGTTTCAATAAAATGTGCTTATAATGAAGTGATGTAACGCGTGCCGCAGTGTGCTTCATAACTCAGTTCAACTAAATGATGTTGAAATTCATTGCCAAGCATTTTCATTGTTGATTTTTATCAGTTTTGTTAATTAGTTATAGTAGTGCGCTGTGACAATACTGGAATACTGTAGTGTACTGTGACAATACTGGAATACTGTAGTGTACTGTGACAATACTGGAATACTGTAGTGTACTGTGACAATACAGGAATACTGTAGTGTACTGTGACAATGCTAACGTACTTTGGTGCACTATAACCATTTCCACTTACCAGCCAGCTGTCCCTATCATACTACAGCTCCCAACCATGGACAGCTAACACATGCTTTCTCTTTGAGAAGCCAGCCAACCACATCTTTTTCAGAACTGCTGCTCAAACTGCATAACACACTCAGAGGAAAGGGCTACCTGCACTCTTCTGCATAAATAAGCTCACAGACACATATGATTGGCTAATGTCCCTATGATTGTCAAGGGGGAGATGCCTAGGATTCAAACGCGCAAAGTCTGGACAATAAGTCACGTGCATAACTTCTTAATAGTTCTCTAGCATGGAGTTACATCTGAGGTCTGATTTTGGATGTTGTCAATTTACTGACTGAGGTTAGCCCAACTCTGAATCCAATTGCTACCACACAATTGAACTGAAATTTTCCAAATTTTTCTGCAAGTCATGATTATGCTGCTGTGCAGGCCCTCTAAAAGGGTTCTGACAACTTGTCTGCGATGTCAGGTTTCCAACAGGACGACAGCATCACAGAACAATACGTCCTGATGTCACCTCTAAATAGGCTGCGCTTGACTGAAAGCCTGATTGTTCCCATAAATTCTGCTTCTAATTACACCAGCAAAACACATGCCCTCTCGCAAGCCTTTCAGATGACTACTGAAAGAAACAATGAACATGCCTGTCATAGCACTTTGTATATTGTGACTATCTCCTGTGTCACTCTGATGACTTAATATACCATAATTAAGCCATTGTACGTGTCTGTTAGAAGGCCAACAGTAATGTGTTGAGCCGTCAAAATGGGAGAGATGTTTTACCTAAGAACATTACATGATTACTAGTGGAAAAGGAGCTGATGAATAAAGTCATTTGTTCAAGGAACAACTAATGGTAAAAATACACATACAATATGTAGCTACTGTAGTCCTGAACTACTGGAATCATTATGAATGATTATGAACTGGCCAGGGAATACTTTTAACGAGAGCAAGACAAGAAAAAAAAATGTTTCTCATTACCAGGCAATTATGAATCATTTATGGCTGTAAAACTGCAATATTTAAGTTCATATTTTGCTAAAAACAAACTAGACCAGAAAAGAGCATTTGCTTGAAATATGAAATATGCAGCCATTCTAATGGCACCATCAACACTGCATTTAATTTCC
Organism: Parauchenoglanis ngamensis; assembly: GCA_030014255.1. Lineage (NCBI taxonomy): Eukaryota > Metazoa > Chordata > Actinopteri > Siluriformes > Auchenoglanididae > Parauchenoglanis > Parauchenoglanis ngamensis. Next base: position 15,447,612 of record JAQMYM010000003.1, read on the forward strand.
ACTACCAAACATTAAGGCTGTTTTGGCTAATCTGTGTGAAAATCACAAGCGCACTTCACTATTCTGAGTATTCACCTTCGTTTCGTATTGACATAAACTTTAATAGGTCAATTGTGTCAATCAAATAAATAACTAATTACTAATTCTTTCAAATTATACAACCTTCATTGCACGGTTACACTTATAAATTGTGCCAGTGCTCATTTTAGAAAACTAAGCCCAAAAAAAACAAGAAAAAGAAAACCAGAACTTCAGCAACCAGCCATACAGTAATCATCATTAAAACCACTAACAGCTCTTCAAGGTACTAATCACATTTTGCTTTAATAATAATTAACGCAAAATAAATTAAGTGGAAAAAACAACACTTTTAACCTTAAATCAGAATCTCTTCATCCCTTCAGATTCTCTAAATTGGTATGCCAGCCCCCCTCTTCTTAGCAACAGCATTTTCATCTGTCCTGACTCACTGATAAAATGTGAGAGGCCAAATGAGGTTTCACAAATAGTCTAACTTCCACGACAGCAACCCAATTATCATAGCTAAGATAACCTCTTTCCTGTCAGAGAGGATTAGCTACTCGTCCGGCAACACTGCTCTTAGGGTCGCTCGAGAGCTGCCACTATGCTCTCTATGCAGAACTGGTTGTTTACAGAGCAGCTTATTTACATTTGCGTATAAAATCCTAAACTGACAGATGTCATCCCTTTCCTCCGTGGGCATACCTCATGCTGTGATCAAATAATGAAGTGCTCTCCTTTATCCTCTCATTTTAAATGCCCTGTTTATTCAGCTTGCACAGGTATCCTCCATATCTTCCACACCATACACCGGCTACAAACACGTCATCTGGTGCCTAGGGCAAGAATTCTCAGATCATACAACATATTGGCTTTAGTTATTAACTTCGTAGGCGGTATATCAAGAAATATCATAAACACCACAGCAATGGTTATTATTGCATTTTGTTACTGAACGAGGATTATAATGCAATGCCACTATCTGTATCTGTTTAGTGCTACAAAGATATTTCGATTTAAATAAAACAGATTTGTTGTTGTTGAAACACATTGAAAAAACCCAGAGGTAGAAATCCCAGCACCGTCGACACCATGTAGGAATTCCGGCTCTGAAAGTTCCTCTTCCTCAGCTACATCACTCGAGTCTCAACTAGAGACGTGTGCAGTAGGTATGTAGCGATTCACACAATTCACGATATTGGGTTCGAATTAGAAGAATTCAAATGAAAAGAAATTTTTATTACCAAAAAATGCATCATTGATTTGCCTATTCTTTATCAACTTAAATATTACTTTTGCTAAATTAAAAATATATATAATTTCGTTTCATTTTCTTAATACCCGACAATAATTGTTTGCAAACATTTGTAAAGGTTGGAGTAAAATATAGTAGCTTATACACTTTAATATTTCTTTTATTAAAAATGAAAATAATAAAAACTTTAGGCCTTTTCTTAATAAATACTAGTGAACATGTGTGAAGGCTGTAGTCAGCTTAAAGATAAAAAAAGCTGCCTCATTTTGCGTCTCTTTTCTTTAGCATTCAGCAGTCTGTAAAAAGATTTCAGCGTTTTCAGAGCTCAGATTTCTTGCTGAATCTGTTTTTAGAGTCAATCGCACAAAAGCTCGTTCCCGTTTTAGATCTGAATTTCGCATCATTATAGATGTGTTACAACCGCCTATGGTTATATCACATGGATTCCCACTATTGTCCATCATGGTGCCCTACGCTGTCTAAATAACACAATTACAACTAAGAAAAACTCAAATTAATCAGTTAATTTATTTCCATCAATTCGAATCATCATAACTTTATAGCACTACGTATCAATGTACAATATATCATTACATGCCCAGTGCACAGGGCTGTTTCTTTTTTGTTTGTACCTGCCCATGCTATTTTCTAACAAGTTTAGCTGGCTCTGTTTACCAAAATGTAAACGTAGTCAAATTTAAATTACTGCAACCCTGACCAGGTAGTTACTATTAATCCCTGCATACTGACATTCAAATCACGTTTATGCTAATGTGCTCATTGTACTACAGTGCGCGACAGTTCCTATAGTAGCAGCTCATTCACATGGACTTTTCAAAAAACAAATAGGTTAAAAGTGCGCTGTTACTTAACGAGGAAAAATGTTTGTGAAGTTTTCTGTAATGAGACGTTTATTTAACGTTTATGGAAGGAGTCTCCAGTGTCAGTGCTGTGTGTAACAATATGTTTTCTGCCATGGCAAAGTCTTCCGGACAGAGAAATTTCCATTTAATGCTTTCTCAGATACATAACATGCTGCATTTCTTTCCTATTGTACTTGTATTGAAAGTAAAAAAAAGATAGGCTGGTGCGAAAATGAATGTTTATAGCTTTAAGTGATAAAAGGAACTGTCTTGTTTCAAAGGACACTTCACAGCATTGAATCCAACTCTGAAAGGATAAAAAGTATGATGTGTTATTTAATGAATAAATATTGCCATCACTGGTAAACTGCTGTTGTACAGTATAAGGAAAACAATTGTCATTGGGATATTACACGAAAAGAATCTTTTAATCTTCAAATAATAAACTGTGGAGTGAAAACAGCTCTGCATCACGAGAGCCGGCGTCACACCAGCCTGTTGTTTATTTTCCTATAACAGCATGTCCTGTCATGTTTTATTCCTTAATTAAATGCTTGAGTATAGCTTACCGAAATTAAAGGGAAAGAAGTTATGCACAATGATAACACAGCAATAGCTTGTCTAAATTACCATTAGTGGTGATCAGATCAGTGCGCTCCGTTCAGCACACGGAATCATGGTAACCATGGTGGTGACGTCTTCGATTCGTAGTTTTCTCAATGTGAAAAACACTTATGCTGACAGCTGTCAATGTGTCAGTGAAGCATATGTGCTGTTTTCTCACTTGTTTTCTCACAATGTGTAGACACATTGTATTTAAACCTTTATTAATATCTCTGAATTATAGCATTTAGAAATACAAATGTCATTGTTATTTTTACGATTTTCACTAGCAATGTTTAAATCTTAAGGTGAAGGGTTTATTTTAATTCTTCAGTTTAGGGGGACTTCATGTTTTTTTTTTTTTTAAAAACGTAACAAGCTCTGCTTACGTTTTCCTTGTTAAGAGACCCAAACCTCATGAAGCATCAATGGAACTGTAACAGGAACCATGGGATGTGATAGAATGAGGGCAAAATTAAATGTTATTTTATCCATGAAATCTTTCAGCGTTTTTGGTGAATTATGAATGCTGCATCAAAAATAAAAAGCCCTGTAAAATACGATGGCTTGTTATTAATGCTTTTAGGCTGGTGGCGCTGGCATTCACAAAATATTACTACAGATAATTTGCCAGGCAATAAAAAAATACAATACTTACAAACTAAAAAATGGTACTCAAAATGGTACTCTTTGAATACGTTATTCATTTACTATATACATATACACAAGACTGGGTGATAAGCACAGAATCTTTTATCATGACATGGATCATTTCATATCATGATATAAGATATAGCAATATATACCACTATATGTTTTCTCTAAAACTGATATAAGAGTTTATCTATACAAAATATGCATTCATAATTCTGTCAACTAAACCCCAGTGAAAGGCACGTTCTCTTTTCTCCTTTTATTTGGAAGTGACATTGAACAGAACTATCACAAGTGAGAACAAGAAAAACAGACCATTGTCAAAATGGGAACAATATACAGTAAATACAACATATAGAAAGGATTTATTAAAAATGATCAAAACTTCCCATTCAATTTCGAATTTTAGGTATCCATACGACTGACGTTTTCTCCCTACTTAGGAACCAGCTCTTCATCTGTTAGCAGGGCGGTCGCCTGTGTCGGAGTGCTGCGGGGAGTTTCGCTCTGTGTAACGCACCTCCATGCTTGATTTTTCTTTTTTTTACAGCACACTGCTAGTAGCTCCTAGCGCCGACCTTCGTGGGGTTAATCAGCTGCCGAAAAGTGGCTTCTGTGGCATCGGCGATATAGACGAAACAGGACGATAATTTATCAATAGACATTTTTCTATCATCCTACAATATGTATCACCATATCGCACAGCGCCGTATATCAATTTTTTGCTTCTTTTAATGAAGTGTTGCCAATAACTCTGGCGTTAACTGTAGCTAGCTAATAATGCAGCTAAATAATGAGCTAATCTTAGCTTTTGACTCGTTGCTACATTTGTACCTGCATCCTGTATGAACATGAATCTTACAACTTATAGTTACATAGCTAAAGTGAAAACAAAAAGCCTGCCTATAATTAGGCCTTGCTCCTGCTGGTTTTCAAGTCTACTGACAGAGTAACCAGCATGCACCTGATAATAAATTTCAAGAAACCTCATCAGTATTCAAACCGGGAAATTGCACTCCGGAGAATCTTGCTTCTATGTCCCCACTGTAAGAGCTTTCTTTTTGTTTTGTTCGTTGGTCCATGTTTTTTTCGAGCTACAGTCTTAATATTATTCAGCTACGACGAAGAGGCTTGGTTGTTTCTTGAATATATTTCTTGAGATGCAGATTATCCGCATAAAAATATACATGAAACACAAACGTGCTCATATGACTTAATTTTAGGAATGTCCTACAACGCATCTGTCCCTCCCGTCCGCAACCAAAACCTCTTGCAAAAGAGACCATGCATTTGCTCCTTGAGTGGCGAAACGAGAAAACCAATAAATTAACATAAGAAGTGTAATAAAATTAATATTACAAATCATGATTTTTGATGTGTGAAATCAAAACAGAGGAACAACACTAGGAGACACTATCGCAATATAGTCCAGATAAAAGGTGTGTGAAATGCTCAGGGTCAAAGGTGAAGTAGCCTATCTTTAAAATACCCATTTGTGTTTCAATGTGAGGAAGTCCGTCAGCCATGAGTGTCTTCACGGATTACACCCACTAATGCACAATGCATATAATGGGGAAGTGTATGACATCATTTCCTGTTGCTGTTCTATATTTGGCATTGAAATGCTTCACGAGCATATAATGCACTGTTACTTCTCTTAAAACGAGACAGGTAGGGTTCCCCTAATGACGGCGCATTTACTCATTAGTTAAATATTAGGGAAGACATCTTCCTCATACCACATAGGAAATAATGATGTTATCGCAGCACAGCCAGTTGTGACTGTGCAAACAGATGCTGCTGTCACATCGCCTCCTCTTGCGTTAGGTAATGAGATTAACTGCTGAGAGTATTCAATGTCCTGACAATCTCAAGTATTTAGCAGCTCTACTGAAAGGCGCTTTCCCCCCGAGCCACCATCTGTACATCTTATTGATTGGTCACTCACTCTTGCTTAGACAGCTGGAGTCCCACTTTCTGTCTCCACTGATCGATACTTATCCAACCTGAGGTCCAGACTGCATTCAACGTGACACGATGGCTTTCCAAATTTACGCCCCAACCTGCATTCTGTGATCCGGCATTACATTGTAGGTTTTAACGCACATTATGCTCGTGTGACAGAATGATACTACGGTCCATTTATGATATTACACTGCCAAAATATATTTTATTATCAGACGTGTCAACCTTTGCGCACTTTGCGTTAGTGCCGCAATTTAACATCTAAGTACTTTAGTGTGATTTATCGCTCCAAAATGTGGCCAAAAATGAGCCGAACAGGAAATGAGATACATGTTAATCTGGAATGATTTGCACAAATATTCTCCAATATCAACTGACAGTTCCTAAAAGCCCCGCCCCCTTCCCCCAACATGCTCTTCACCCACATGCCTTCGCTCTGTCAAGGTAAATGTTTTGAGTTCAGGAGGACGATTTTCTCCCACGGTGATTAAACAGGCCTACAACATAGTGTCAAATCCAACACTTTACAAATCATGTTAATGGTGTTCATAATTAAAAAGTGATTAAATATACAGAGGATTCCCTGCTCACGCCTGCGAGCTGTGATGAAACGGAACAAAAACAAACGAAACGGGCCGTGTGGGGCCGAAAAACGTACTCGGAAATACTTTCATTCATTGGTCAGAAAGACAACTACGGAAAAGGTAAACTGAACCTATAGCCAGGGACGCAAATAACTCAGGAAAAACCAATCGAGCGCAGAAAACGCTGCTAAATAAGTGATTAGGTAATAATTCTGTATAAATGAGCCAGGGTATAACATTTTGTGTATCGCAGCCAGTGTTTATTTGCTCTTTTTGCCCATATCTAGGACACGTGGCATTTCTGCAACACTGCAGCTTTGTTTGTATCTCAGCTCAAGTTACCAAAAAAAAAAAAAAAACCTTTGTCAATTCAGGGTCGAATTGCTTTCTCACTGCCAATGAACCGTGTTTAAGTTCTCGTGGAACTCGGCCCACTCTACCTCACGCAGACGGTCTCGGACCACTTGTTTTGATCCTGAGTGATATTTCTGTGTTCTCACCTGCTCAAACGAACCGCAACAAGCAGGAGACCGCGGCAGGGTTCAGCGCAACCAGACTAAACAACGCGTACCTGAAATCACCCGTAGAGAAACCCTAAAAACGGATCTGTAGACGTCCGATCGGCCCGGCGCTTACTCCAGCAATAACGCTGCGAACATAAACTGCTTAGTTATGTGTAGATCATTTCTCATATAAACTTTAACACCGCAATTTCACAGTGATTGTTCAGCAACAGAGTAAATGTTAATGCGAGCCAAATTAAAGATTCCGAGAAGACTGACGCAATGGTGGGACAAGACCGAGCACTATTCCTGGAGGGCTCATGTGTGACCAAAAGCCAATGGATTTTTTTGGATATACTGTGTGTGCTCGCCCCTTTTTGAGACAGCCGATTTAAAACAGCAGTGAAGCGGCAACAGGAGGGAATACTTTAAGTCCATGAGGAAGAACAGGAGAAATGTCTGGAAATTGAAGCGATTCAGGACGTACGGAGCTGTTGGCCATTTGTGCTCAGGTCCAAATAACAAATGAAACACTGTAGAGTTTTATTCAATTCTAGGCTGTTAGGTTTTCACTGGGTGCTGTTTGATTTGATGTTCGAGCGCTTGTAACAGCGGTAGGTCTCCTGCTACATCTTGCTACAGTTATTAAACAGTGCAGCAAAATCACAACTCCTCTTCAGCTCACAGGCGTGATGGCATCAAAATTAGGTTCAACGACAAACACGTGAAAAAGGGTTTAGAGTCGAGGGCTTGTATTCAAAGTCGTTACGGAGTTCAAACGTTACAGTGATATTTACGCGAGGGAAGTCCTTCATATTCGGACCTGCCTTATGCAGGTTGGGGCAGACGGTTCGGATTATTAAAGCCCAATCCAAGCCTCTGAGGTTGCCAGGTTTTCACATAACCATTAAAGACAAGCCTTTAAAGGGAAACTCATCAATTCTGGAGAAACATTTTTGAAATTTGAACTCAACAGCCAAACAAATACACACAATGCTCCTTCAGAAGCTCCGCCCCCAAATTCATGGACGCGCACAGCCAAGGCAACAACACTGACGACGATGCCCCCATCCCCTGTCCCGTGATAGGTGGGGATATGCCCTCTGTTGCTGATTGGCTGGAATAGTGTTTTATGTGGCTCGGGCCGAGTCCCTTTCTTTGCTTCCTTATTTACAGATCCAGGGCTGTATACAAACACCAGAATTCTTAAGCGCACACACAGACTGGACAGCTGGCGGACCGTGAGGAGATATTCACCGAATTTGAGAAAAGGTGTATTGGATTTGAATCGCAATACGATACAGAAGATCAAAGCAAAAAAAAATTTTTAAAAAGCCAGTTCAGATTAATATAATAACATATAAATAAAAACTAAGCAAATATACAAATAAACATCTAACATACTGTAGCTATATTACGGCTGACTGACAGATTAGCGAGTCATGATAATGTTAATCACGCGATTACTGCAAATTCTTCTGCTGCAAGCCTAGAAAACAGCACATCCCATTATAACATCATGACTTACAAATACACTACTATTTTGTTGCAGCAACAGCACAATGAGTAACGCTTAAGTAGGAACGAAAACACAGAAGAGACTATACTGCGCGTATAAAGATTTATTCTTTTGTTATGCAAACATTTTAAATACGACCCCAAACTTAATGTGAAAAGATACTTGTTTAATTCACTGCTTTATTTTCAATATAGGACCAACTGCCAAGTCCAAACTGCTTATAAATGAAATCTTACTTGGCCAATAAAAGTCTCTCTGAATCTGACGTTCATGAAATCGTAATATGTGTGTGCAAGGTGCTTTTATGTCGTGATTTCATTATGCTACATTAGTTTTATAATGATAAATTGTGCAGGTGTTGTGGTTAATCAGATGGGTGGACATTGTTATAAAAACGCCTCGACGGACACGAGCCGTACGATTATTTAATTCAGATTGTTGCTAATGATATGAATAATATTGCCACTGATGGTAAGTCCACAATATTGTATTAGTGTAGTGTATTTGATTCTGCAAAAAAGCGCAGAGGCACTCGAGTCAATATTGTGTAACAAAAGTAATCCTAAGTCTAAAGTCAGAATTGCATGAAACCGAGACACACCTTTATTTTTTGGCAAACTTCACTACGGCCTGAGTAGCACTTAAATCTGAGTAAAACCTGAGACTTGAATACTGATTTCACAGTTGCTGTATTAACTCCTAGGTATCATGAAATCGTGCAGATACAGGTCAAGAGCTTCAGGTAATGTTCAGATCAAACCTCCGAATGGGAGAAAATGTGATCTGAGTAGCTTTGACCGTGGCGCGGTAATTGGTGGCAGACGGGCTGGTTTGAGTGCTTCAGAAACTGCTAATCTCTTGGGATTTTCAAACACAACAGTCTCTAGCGGTTACGCAGAATGGTGCAAGAAACGCCTTGTTGATGACAGAGGAAAGAGGAGAACGGCCAGACCGGTTCAAGCCGACAGGAAGGCAACGGTAACTCAAATAACCACTCTTTATAACCGTGCTGAGTGCACAGCATGTCGAACCTTAAAGCGGATGGCCTTCAGCAGCAGCAGGTCGGCCAAGAACAAGAATCCGAGGCTAATTTGATCCACTGAGCTGCGTTTAACTACTCTGTAAAATAATCATAATAAAAAGTATGTATTTAAAGATTTTCTTCATCTTTCAATAATGGACGAATCAAACATTCCACTCATCCCGCTGGCGGTTCCTGTAGATCTGTTAATGTAGAAAACACTTCCTCAAACGTAGAATATCTCTGAAAGAGATATTTGATTCAAATGAAATGATCCATTAGTGCAGCTGTGGAATGAAGCCGCGATAAAGTCAATATATCAAATCCTAGGCCATGTCACAAATCGGTTAAAAATGTACGATCTCGCTTCTAGATGTAGAAAATAAAAATGTTACCTCATCCAAAACATCGGTACATTTCCGACCTAGCCGTTCCGAACAAAAACGTCTGCAGTTGTTGTTCTGACCATCAGAAAAACAGGGTTCGTGCGTTTTCCCAAAGGCCTAAAAGTGTTTCTTGCTTCTGTATTTGAAGCGTTAAAAAAAAACCAATACTGAGATACAGGAAGAGCACAAACGTATGCTTTTTTAAGAGGGCTGCTGAGGTTACATCACCAGTTGCTAAGTGGGTCACGTCACGCTGAGCTTCGTGCATTCTCACAGACTTCATGTAGTCCCTCGATGTGTTTCATGAAGTGTGGTGAAACAAGATATAGATGTGTAACAAAGCAAAAAGAACTGGTAACCCACGTGCGTTTCACTGAACATGAAAGCCAGTCAAGGCACATTAATAATAAGCATCTGATTTCATTAATGTGTTCCTTTTCCTGAATGCCATCTACAGGCGACAAGCTGCTAACTAACTTGAAAGTAAACTTGATAACGCACTTTAAAGAAAATTCCCAGCACATAAAACGTCTCTCGTACGCGAACAAGGTTACATCAGTGGCACTGGTGTTAGTGCAACACTACATCACTGTTATTTGTTTTCTGTGGCTAGATGAAATAGCCTATTATCCACTGGATGCCCTGAAAAACAACATAATTTGATCTCTGTTATTTTTTTTTTTTCCCTCCTCCTTTCTTGGATGGTGCCAAAATTTAATCAGTGTGTAACTAGAATAGACAATGGGCTCTTTCCATGAAAGACAGGGCCGAAAGAAACAATGACATATTTATCGTAGCAGACATGAACTCTCGTCCTCTCATCATATTCTCTCTCATTATCCGAGCGCTGTCATGAATGAAGCATTCTCTGTCCCTTCAGCCTGCATCTCATCTGCTGCCTCTCATCTAATTCACTCTGTTCTGTCCCAATGACCACACAAACAGCCGTACGCTAATGCTGTTCCTTCTGAAGAATCAATCCTTAAAATGCTCTCGTGCTCATAGTTTAAAATGAAGTGGTTAGGAGTGAGGTTACATTCTGCCACACATCCATTCATTGCTTGTTTACGAAAAAGAAAAAGAAAAAGACAAAAGAAAAAACAGCATTCTTTATCCCAAAACCGTGTTAGCATTTTTCTCCCGATTCACAAAAACTCATTTATAAATCTGACTGATCTTTTTTGCCACGTTAATCAACTGTGAGGCTGCTGTGTGGATTTGGAAGAAAAACAAGAACGAGTCCAAATGATTCCATCAAGATTAATATATATTTTTTAAATGTTAATAAAATGTTAAGCACAGGTGTGCACTCCAATTTGAACTGTTTAAATAAACATGTTTTCACCTAACTTTCCATGTTGGTTGTGTCAAAGTCTCTGTGCCTCGTACTCGGACCCTCGTACTGAAATATCGAAACGATATCACACCACAGCACGGCCGAACGCTCGATCCTGACCGGTTAGTAGTTTCCGTATAACAGTACGGCAGTAAGTGGTTCTGAATGTAGCATGAGCATGTAACATACTGATATTAATGTGCTTGATCTAATACATTACCGTCTCTATGGTAACAGCTCATACACTTGCACAACAGAAGCTCCACATAAGACTAATAATAAACAAATTTTTAAAAATTAAACAAATTTAAACAAATTAAAAAAAACATGTTTAACAAAGGAAAACCTATAACTATTGATGACTGGTTTTTTTGGAGACATTTATTTAACATTTATAAAAATCTCAAACAGATAAGCCCAGGTGCTGGGGTTGCACAAGTCAGTGCGGTCCTAGTGTCGATCCCAAGGCCAGAGAAATTGGGGAAGGTTGCATCAGGAGGGGCATCCGGCCTAAAACCTACGCCAAGTCAGACATGCACGTGATTTATAACAGACACGGTGCTTTGTGAAGTGTATCGGCACAGGAAAGTCTTCAGGACAGAATAGTTTATGTTTTCTGGTTTCTCTGTAAAATAGCAAGTTGTGTTTTTTGAAAGAGAGGGGGAGAGAGTGCGAGAAAGAGCATGAGGGAGGGAGAGAGGGGGAGAGAGACTGAGAGAGAGAGAAAGAGTTAGAGAGAGAGAAAGAGAAAGAGAGAGAGAGAGAGAGAGGCTGAGAGAGAGAGACACTGAGAGAGTGAGAAAGAGAAAGAGAGAGCGAGAGAGAGAGAGACACTGAGAGAGAGAGAAAGAGGGAGGCTGAGAGAGAGAGAGACACTGAGAGAGAGAAAGAGAAAGGGAGCGAGAGAGAGAGGCTGAGAGAGAGAGACACTGAGAGAGAGAGAGACAGAGAGAGCGAGAGAGAGAGAGACACTGAGAGAGAGAGAAAGAGAGAGACTGAGAGAGAGAAAGAGAAAGAGAGAGCGAGAGAGAGAGGCTGAGAGAGAGAGACACTGAGAGAGAGAAAGAGAAAGAGAAAGCGAGAGAGAGGCTGAGAGAGAGAGACACAGAGAGAGAGAAAGAGAGAGGCTGAGAGAGAGAGACACTGAGAAAGAGAAAGAGAGAGAGAGAGAGAGGCT
>JAQMYM010000003.1:15477318-15488704 GCA_030014255.1 Parauchenoglanis ngamensis
CGCATGCACGGGGAGAACATGCAAACTCCACACAGAAAGTCACCCTGGGTGACCCGGGGATCGAACCCAGGACCTTCCTGCTGTGAGGCAACAGTGCTAACCACCACACCACCGTGCCGCCTAGATATCAGGGATATTAAATATTTTTTTATGTGATTTTTTTCTTGTTTATTAATTACAAACTGACTGGAAGCTGCTGATGTGATGCTAAAGTTTTGTAGTTAATCCTTTAAATTGTCAATTTTTTAAAAATTAGTTTGCAGCAAAACCTCTGCAAATTCACTATTAGTGATCCCTTCAAAACCCATCTCGACCCATATCTTTTCTTCATCCACACATGGAGGCTTTGAACAAAATACGTCTCACTTTTTCTTTCCTCCGCGGCCTCCCTCGAGGAGGCTGAGGTCGGTTCAGGTCCACTACATACAGAATAACCATACGAAAATGAAATGGATCAGTCGAAAGAATTTAAAATATATATACTTTGACAAAATATCTTCAATTTCACGCTGCAGTGTAAGATCTATGGCCTAGGTTGTCGCCGGATTGTTGCGGATTTCGATGGCTACTTGGCTCAGAGGATTGTGGGAAGGGTGAGCCAGCCACTTTAAGTGAATCACTATACAGATTTTTTAAATGCAACTATTGTATCGCTGGCAATTTGTGAGCAACATCATAGAGGGTATCATAGAAATACTTTCCCTGAACATTGATCTTTTTGTCATATTGCCACTCCTACTTAAATTTCAATTTTGTTTTATGTGTTTAATTTTTTTTAGCTAAAAAAAATAAAACAGTATAACTGTAAACAATCCTACTTGAATTCTGGCTCAAGTTAAATATGTAACTCAAAGAAAAAAAGAAAAAAAAGCATATACTTATGAATCAGAGCAAAGGTCAACTGCGCACTAAAATCTAAACTGCAGCAAATACATTTAGAAATGATTGTTTACAAAAAATCAGTTGAGTTTACTTAGAAATGCTCATTTGATGTAGCTGGCTGCCTTAGCTTTTTTTTAAAAACAGGACAACGCTCATTTTCTTACAAATACAAATTCACAGGAACATGTACATACTAACTGGTGTGAAAATTTGCGAATGATTAGGATGAGGGCAGCGGCTCAGCAGTCTCAGATCCCGTTACATCTTCATTCCTATGAAATGCATCAAATTAAATGATCCACGTCATTGTAAACCCTCTACAGAACAGGAGAGTAATTCTGCAGTGCTGTTAATGCGCATCAGAAGTGAAGTTACTTGGCTTCTAAATTGATTTGTGTTTCATTTGTGCAGAACTAATGGGAAAATGCACCCAGACAATACTATTGATGAGAGCAGGCTGGTCTCCCCGATCCAACTAATCAAATATCAAATACTTGTGTGTATGGGTCTAATTGGCGACCTGAGCTCATCTGAACAGCAATCAATCAGGCCTGAGTACTTGAATGAAAATGTATTTTACAATAATAATAATAACAATAATAATAATAATGCAGTAAAGTTTCAAAAACAATAAAACGTATATATTCAGTCAAGGCAGTTGTTAACTGTTGTGTTAATTTTGCTCATGTTAAGACTTTACTGTGTCATAAGAGACTCATTTAACCTCATTTTGATGCCAAGATTGACAAGGAATATTGCAAGCTGGTCACCCAAATGCAGTTAGTCCATTTAAGCTCTTAGGACCGTACAGGATATAAAAACCTTTCCACTCTGTAGCATCTATGTGTGGCTTCATGTGGCGTTCAACAAGAACGCTACTTGAGTAACAGCTCCCTCTTGTGAGTGAGTGTATATCAAATGTAAACCGTTACAAAGTCTGCCACTTGTGAGCACTAGCCACTTGTTACTGTGCTCAGGTGGGAATTGCAGGAGATTGGTAGAGGTTAGTTGTACTAGGTTTAATGAGTTAATTTATGTTTTTCTTTCCCCATAAGCCTTAATGCCCCTCAGTGACCGCATTCTGAGGTGAATAATCAATAATCAAAGGCGCTTCTAGGTCAGAGATCCCTACTGATTAGTGTGTGTGTGTGTGTGTGTGTGTGTGTGTGGGTGGGTGTATAATATAAAGGACGTTCATGAAACCTCTTCCGCACTCCATTAAAGCACCCTAAAGCCTGGTTTAAGCCCTCGAATTCCAAACTTTAGTGACAATGTTGAAGTGCACTCCTAAAAGTGTTCACTTGTGACAGGCTTTGACAACACTTTCCTCCATGTTTGTCAGGTTCTAATTTTCAACATAGCACTTTCACAATGGCTCACTATAGAGACATACAAAATAGAGTCCCAAAAGTCACATTAAAAAAAAATTTATTGTCGAAAATAAGATCAGCTGCATTTTGTTCGACCGAAAAACACAACATCACACCAAGAAAAATGAATGAAGCGCAACAGTGAAATTGTTTACCGATACTCCATAGCACAATATCAAATTATTTCAGATATACTGTATATATGCTATATATAGTACTTTTAAGATGTCTAAATGTTTGCCAGTTAAATGCAGGAAATAAGATGGGCTGCATTGATGGTCATTGCAATGCAAATATCCAGAGTCTTTTGAAGTACAAATCACATGCTTCTACTAAATTGTGAGCCAGAACAGACAGCCACGATTGCTATAAATATTCTTTAGCATGCGGAGTTATTTTGCTAGCATAACATTTAGCAGTAAGGTTACTCTGATTGACCCTGTTTTGGCTACATCACAAACAACATGCTACGTTTTAGCAATAAAAAGTGTTTAAGTGTCGACCTCCCTGACGAGCGTGTTCATACAATATGCCACCTACTAGTATGCTACGATGACATACTTTTAAGCATGTGCTTTGGAATGCAGTTTGTAGCAGTGGCTAAACGCTTCTAGCTAACAATGTTCGACATGTTCCACAGATACACTTCTACCTTAAAATACTAATAATTTTGCATGATAGGTTTACATTTGGGACAGAGCCTGATGTTTTGTTTTGATGACATCATATTATTACACTGCTCATTGTGCAGATTTCAAGACTATGATTCATCCTCGAGCAGCATGTCAACAGAACTTCAACACCATTACCGTGATGAAGACTAAGGTGCCATGCAAAGTGACCTTACAAAACATGACTCATAGACATAGGTGCGACTTACACACACACACACACACACACACACACTATCATCATCATTATGCTTTGTGTGTATGTATGTGCCACCCATGTGTACGACTCACTCATGCACATCACGCACGGTGTGTCACATGACTCACACTCGTGTTTCGTTGTATATTTGTGTAGCTGTAGCCGTAGCCACTCCCGCACTGACAGGACACAGAGAAGCAGCTACACGTGTACACACACATTTGCATATAAATACTCACACATCAGAACAAGAACACACAAAAATCAAGCACAACATTTGAGTAAATTAACGTTTTATTAATTATCGTAATTCATAATTTGTTTTCTTTTTCAGCAGTTAAAATATGAATAATTCACCAGAGACCCTTTGCTTAAACCTGTTAACTGAAAATGACACACTAACCTCTTTACAGTGTGTCAACATCTGGATATAATAGTTCAGATGCAGTTACTTAGTGGATAGAGATGCTGATGAATTGTTACTTGGTACCAAAGTTTATACTCCATAAAACGCGCTCTATACAGCGCTAGTTTTAAACTCAACCCAGGTTATTAAACTTCAGTTGAAGCAGTATCTTTTGTACAAGATACTGCTGAGGCTGCAGGTCAAGAAGTGCTTCATTTCTAAAAATATGTAGAGACAGATCTTATATGAAAGATTTTTTTGAATACTCTGTAATTCCTAAATATTACGAATAATTGTGAATCAGTGTCTAAGTGGCAGCATTTATATTGCTGAGAGAAGGAGGAATAACATAGACCGCTTAGCTAAGGTTCTGTTCTAGTGGTTGGCAGGGTAGGAGTTCAAATTCCAGAGAAGCAGTGTTAGTCCTTACAGGAAAATGTCACTCTGAATGATGTGCATATCAATATTTATTAACTCCACCAAGGAGGTTATGTTTTCAGTGCAGTTTGTACATTTAAAGCATTTGAGAGGTGTCCTTACCCTGAGCAACTGACATTTATATCATTTATACAACTGAGCAGTTGAAGGTTAAGGATCTTACGCAAGGGCCTAGCAATGTCCTTCCAATCAACCTTCCAATCTATAATTCAACATCTTATCCACTGAGCTATCACTGTTTGTCTGACTACAAGTAGGACCTCGCAAAAACTACCAACCAGATTTTCATGAACCTTCTGGTGGCAGGGTGTAGCATGGGCCAAGAAAGATCCCATTAAATTTTGGCGTGGATCTGACTCATGGGGTGAATTTAGTTTGACTTTTGCTAATGTTGCCAGATTCAGCATTTAGGCTTGCTGAAAGTCTGTGCTCAACAATGCCATACATCTTAAAATCCAGTAAAATTCAATAGTGACAAAACAAAGCCAGTGTAGAACTATGATGACTCTACTGGAACTATATTCAGACATATAAAGTGGTTGTGGTTGTAGACTTGCATATCATAGATGACTCAACTACTATTCTTGGCAGAGGTCTGCACTCTCCAAGTGCCCAAAATGTAATCGTCGATTCTGCAAAAGATTGATTTATGATTCAATTCTAAGTTGACTTGCTTGAGTTAAACTTCTTTCATGTTCATTCTGGTGTATTTTCACTTTGGTTTTCTATATTACCCACAATGCTGTTTCACTACCTGCTGATAGTAGCAATTGTGAGAATTCATTGTTGCCTACAAAGAGCGATGCGGCAGGGCTTTAGTCCATTAATCTGACCAGCTGTCTCACCTCCTCATCTGTGCACTCTGCTGAAACAGATCAGGTTCCAAAGCTTCAACTATCATGTAGGTACTGCCGTAAATACCATCATGCTCATCATCTTATACATGGCTAAGTAGCCGCGTTGAATCTCTACATAACTCAGGTCAAGAGCATTGTGTAGCTGCACTGCATTCTGAAACTGTGACTCCAACATTAATATGACACTGAATGATTCTGGAAAGTGGTAAGTGAGAAGAGAATTAGTTTTGTTTCCAGGTGCTGTCCTTGTTTACTTATGTTTGAGATTGTTGACATTTTCTTCTGCTATGAAACGCCATTGTAACTTCGTTAACAGTGTCCTTATGTGACATCAGATCGACACATAATCGCTAGCTTCTAATTTTAATAACGGACATACAGCACCATCCAACAAATTAAACTGCTAAACACATCACAGATATTTCACTATAAATAAATTCAATGCACTGCTGTATGTTACAATTGTACTGTAAGTTAGAAGCATCTGCAAAATAAAAAAAAAAAAAACAGTTAAATGTACTGATAGCACTTCTTGTGACTCTTGTTTGTGATTGCTTGCTTCCTGTCCAACTGTCCAACCTACTATCCAAACTCTGTTCCAAGAATAGATGAGGAATGTGTTTTCTTTCTCAGTATAATATTGCATGTATTATTTTTGGCTCACCCACACATACTACAACTACTCCTTTTTCACTCGTATGTTCAATAATATGCTCAGAGAAACTAAAGGTTTCTCAGCAAAGAATATATTGGCAAATATATTTTAGTAGCCAATGATTTGGGTTGTAATATAGTGACAGATTTAAAGATCTTCAGTGCATACATTCTGCTGAAAGGACTTTCAGTGTGAAGAAAAATGGAAGTTAATGCCCAATTTTGCAGTATAAAAGCATAAATCATTTCGACAAAACATTTACCTTTGAGCGTAATAACTCGACAAGAAATATTACAAAGGTATTGATATAAACGATGTCCGAGGAAAGCGAGTAAAGCTGCACAAGTAGGCTATATAGCACTTCACATGGCTCAAGGCAACATTATAATGAGACATGATTGCCAAGTAAATTAACAGTTCTGCTTTTAACTACTCAAGGTGATGGTTCTGGCATATCCCTTTGTGCATTTTTTTTCCTTCCTGATACATTTTCTATCATTTAAAATGTCTTCATTATCTATGAGTGATGAAATAATGACATTCAAATAAAGAAGGATAGAACAAAAATAGATTGCATGTGTGTGTGTGTGTGTGTTTTAAATTGGACTAATTTGCATGTGAAAATTAATTCTTTGTATCTTCAACCATTATAATCCATAATTGGCTTTTTTTTCCCTGTGCAATATTTCTGTGCAAAATTATTTGCATAATATTAATTAGTGAAACATTCTGTCATAAAGGGTGAGTTCAAGTGAACATCTGTGCTCTTTTTTTTTTTATTTGAAAAGTACGATAAACGCCTGGGGGTCAATCCCTAGTCTATGACTATAGAAATGGCTAAACTTTTAAAGAATGTTTGCTTTAGGACTCTTTCACCTTAATTAACCTGCAACTACATAACTTACACTTGCAATGTGTTTAATTTTTCACCATCAGAAGCTTAAGTAGTGTAGGCTGACGGCTCCATGGCATTATAAGTAAGGAATAAAACATGACAGCCAAAAGTTTATTATTTTCCAATAACTGGATTCCCTGGAAATGTTTTATTCCCCTTATACCAAAGCAATCCACTACGAATTTTTATTTATTAAACAAACATACCTCATAAGTTTACCTGGTGTAACATTAAATGTTGTGGAACATTGTTACAACAAATTAGTTCCTGTTATCTCTAGTGTCTTTAAGCAGTCATCTCAATAAAACGCAACTTGTCTTGTTTAGAGGAAAGTGCAAAGCCCTCTGTCCTGAAGACATGTTACAGCTTTACCTTAGACTATGACAAAGTGTTGCTACTGGAAATTCCTTCCATAAATCTTAAATAAAGTCCTCATCGGAAAATCGTACACATTTTTAAAGTATGTTTTTCTGTGGAGCATTTGCTATTCAAGTCCCTATTTAAGTTGCAACTATACAGATAATAATAAGCCCGTGAATTGAATTACAGCCGTTTTTCTAGCAAAAAAAAAACAGTTCATCGACAGAAATTTTTCAAAATATATGGTTTCACCACGTTCTGAAACATGGAACACAAGGCCTATTAGTTTGTTAAACGGTGTTGCTGTGTTTTTTGAAGAGGACTTCCATTTTCATTTTCTTTGATGTACCTACATTAGTCTCCATAAGCATTACATAAATATTTTATAAAGCAATGCTAAAGGGTTTATATAAGGTTTCTGTCAAAACTTGTGAGACGATAAAAGGTTTATGAATTATATTGCTTTGTTTTCACATGAAAGAATGAAGAAGGAAGAGGATTCAATTATCACTGTACAAGACTGTTGCGTGTGCAATTATGTAAGCCATCTTCATAGTTATTATTTGGTTTTCACTAACATTTAAGATGCATTGAGAAATTTTCTATAAAATAGCAACAGATCATCTTTCCTTTCAGGGAGTTCAGTTACAGTGATGATCAGAAGCAAATTTGTTTTTAATTGTTTAAGGCACAAACTTCAGTCTTGATGTTAATACATATATGGTATTTGGCAGTTGCACTTATCCAGAGCTACTAACAGTTATCTGAGCAGTTGAGGGTTAAGGGCCTTGCTCAAGGGCCCGGCAGTGGCAGCTTGGCAGTGCAGGAATATGAACTCACTACCTTAAATAGGGGAAGAACCTTCTTTTTCTCCCCCTGACCTACACCCACAGAACTTCGGTCTATTTCACCTTGAGCTATCCAAGTGCTGCTATCTGGCTTTTAAATAGAAATGGAAAAAATGCATGATGCTGATTGGTTAATCCTGTTTCTCACCCTAGCGACTGATAAAGAGGTGACTGTTTGACCATCATTATTGCACAATTACCATGCAAAGCATATTATTTGACATGCACAGTTATAATACATAATTAGTAAAGTGTTAGAAATTCTTCTAACTTTGATTTTTATCTTCAGATGTTTATTGAGATATTCAGCATCTTTAGAAACAATCTAAGCATGACCGGTCACCAACAAGTGCAATTTGTTTAAAAGTTCCTAATCATCCTATGCCATAAATATATTTGATAGAAGGCATGTGTAGAATCTTGAGGTAAGAAGTCAAATATGAAAATAAAAACTACAATTAAGTAAATAAACTGCATAAACTGATAAAATGCAAGACAGGATTGACAATAATG
This sequence comes from Parauchenoglanis ngamensis, assembly GCA_030014255.1. Taxonomy (NCBI): domain Eukaryota; kingdom Metazoa; phylum Chordata; class Actinopteri; order Siluriformes; family Auchenoglanididae; genus Parauchenoglanis; species Parauchenoglanis ngamensis. Next base: position 15,485,413 of record JAQMYM010000003.1, read on the forward strand.
GGTTGCTCGCTCTTCTCTCCTTCATATAAAGACAATGTTGCACAAGTTTTGACATTTCAAGCCTTTGATAAAATCCCCAGCATTGTTTTTGTTTTTGGGATTTATACTATGCTTATGAATATGTTCCAAATGTCTTTATACATGTTATTGTATTCACAGGTTATGTACATATTTTTTTTAAATATATATTTTATATACATATACATACAGTTATTCTAAGTGGAACTTGAAAGTGATTCATTCTTAAATCAGGTCCAGTAATAGTCTCTGGTCTGAATCGTTTTAATGCTGTGTGGTTTATTATACCGTGTTCACTGTGTCTGGAGCAAAGATAAACATTAGCTTCATGCCTCGCAAAGTGGAACTGCAGTCCTCTGTCAATTTGGAGGTAACAAGTTCTTCCTCATTTCCCCTTGAGCCCATTTTTATCTTTTTTTTCTTCACTGAGCTGCCAGTCATATACTGCAAGGGGTAGTGGAGAAAGGGTCGGTATTAGTCTATTTGTGGGAAAATATTGCCAATAAACCTGCTAAAATTGTCATGGATTAACCACCTCTGCTCATTATATAGAGGTCTTCTCATGGGAGCGGAAAATCTGTTCTAAGACAGAGATAATTTGAGGTGCTGACGGAGTCCAAGTGAGTTATATTCTTATCTAATTGGCACTGGGCAGCCTACACCATCCCTCAAGGTTCAACTCGGTGGCACCAGCTAGTTCAGAGAACTGCACAAATCTAGAACAAAATAACAACATGCATAGCATGTGGGAATTGTATGCACTTCACTGAATCTTATTCTTATGTTAGTAGATTTTTAAAATTCTTCACAGGGTTTAAAATTAGACACATTTGAGATCAGATTTATTGGTAGCTGGTCTCTATGGCTATCATATACAAAATAGCATCCACTTACTCTCCATTGTATAAAGAGCAGTCTCTGAAACACTCCGACCTGCCCTTCTGGCACCGACCGACCACCATCTCACTGTCAAAGTCACTGAAATCATATTTTCCCCCATTCTGATGACATTAAATGAAACTCTTGATCCGTATCTGCATGATTACATGGACTGTGTTTTTAAAGGGTGTGTGCATTTGTTCTTGCTACCTATTGAGGAGTGGAACATGTTTTTAACAAATAGAGTGAGGACATTTTTTGGAAGTAGGGACATAATGGCTGGTCCTCACTTCGTCAGAGGGCTCTTTGAGAGTTAAGACTTGTTTTTTGGGATCAGGTTAAAATTAGGTTTAGGTTAGGTTTGGGTTTAGGGTTAGCATTTAGTTGTGATGGTTAAGGTTAGGGTAAGGGGCTGAGGGAATGCATTCTATGAATGAGTGTCCTGACAAAGCTAGAAGTACAAGTATGTGTGTTTGTGTGTGTGCATGTGAAACAGTCTTGTTAGAAATCCAAAGATTGGAATTGTGAACAGGTTACACTTGACTTATAACTCTGGGATGACAGGAGTCAAGAATGGCCATTACTATGTATGCAGGTGATCCCCCAATGTAAAGAGTTGGTGGTGATGTTTTAGTGGGAGATGTCTTGTCTAATTGCCAGAGACTGTGGGTTTGAAGAGAGAGACATGGAAACTCAGTGAGAGAGGCAATATTGACAGGGTAATTGGAGTTTATACATGACCTCATTTATGTGCTGAAAGAGTTTGAAGGGGATAGTGTAATTGTGAGAACAGTGCCTGAACAGACACAAATCTCTGGTGGCTAACCAAGCCCACTCTCCAGGTTTATAAATGTATGTTTAAAATGTCTGTCTCCAAACTCATGTCACTAAACAGCCTGATCCATGTATTGTATCTCTGGGCATGCTCTCTTGTACACTAGCTCTTTTGAAACCACTCATCAACAGCAGGTGCATTGGCTTGGTATTCTAGGGGAAAGGGTGAGGTTGGTAACCAAGTACACAATGGAAGGTTGGCACAAAAAGAGGACTCTTCCTCTTTCCTCATGCACCCTCTTAATTGCAACATTAGCCTGTGAGTGATAGCCAGATGTTTAACTTATTGGCACGCTTGTATTTTTTATGAATGATCACCATATGTGTGATATGAATTGAAGCAACCTGTTTGACACAATGCCTTCACGGATGCCAAAATACTAAAAAAAAAAAAATAATAATAATCTAAAGAAACTGGTAAAGTTAAAGAATTGGATTGTTTGTGATGGATATCAATAACGCATGAACCCCCACTAAAATTTAGTAGCAAACCTTTGTTACGTTTTGGTGACATTTGGATATCCAGCAACTTGAGAGGTATTGTATGTGCTCAGGTGTTGAAGGCAGGTGTTGTATTTCTTGGTCAGTGTCCCAGATCATGATGGCCATAAACAGGATTGAGGCAATATAGTATCTTTAGTCTCAGGTTTGACAAGTAAATGCATCAGCTTTGACGTCTTTGGAAACAGGATATTGAAATTGAATCTGAAGAACAATAGCCGTCTGGCTTGTCTTGGGATGAGATGTTTGGTCATTTTCAGGTATTTAAGTCTTTTTTTGTGGTGAGTGTACACTGTAAATGGGTACTCTGATCTCTCTGACTGATGGCACCATTCCTCTAAGTCTTGCTTAATGGTCAACTATTCTCTGTGCCCATTAGTTTCCTAGAAAATAAAGCAATGGAGTACATTTTAGCAGGGGAGCTCTGACATTGAACGAGCACAGCACCGACCGCATTCTCTAAGGTTGCACCTTCGAACATGAAGGGCAGACTGGGGTCAGGGTGTTTGAGAGTAGGTGCTGTGCTGAAGGTTTGCTTGAGGTCCATGAATGCCAGATTGGCTTGTGTGTTCAAGACATATTTTGATCCTCCTTTTAACAATGATATGATTGATATGAGTGATTTTGCATACGTAAATGCTTCCAGAACCTTGCTAGTTTAAAAAAAAATAAGTCAGTGCTTCTCCTGCCCACTGGAATAAGCTTGGTGGATAAGCTACAAAGCTACTGTTCTCCTCCTTTAGATGAGAAAGTTAAGCATGTCTGCTGATCTACCAGGGTGTGGTTTGATGGAAGACTGCACTTTGTCAATTGATTTCCTTTTAATTCTGCAAAGTGCTTGCAATTTGAAAATGAAAATGGGAACTGGAAAATAGATCAGAGAAAATAAAATACTAAAAAAGGAAAACTGATATCGCAGCTTACATTAACCGAGTTTGAAATTATATTTTTAATGTAATGTTTATATTGGGTGGCACGGTGGCGTGGTGGTTAGCACTGTCGCCTCACAGCAAGAAGGTTCTGGGTTCGATCCCCGGGTCACCCAGGGTGCCTTTCTGTG
>JAQMYM010000003.1:15488804-15511598 GCA_030014255.1 Parauchenoglanis ngamensis
ATGTTTCATGTATGGGTTACTGGATAATACCTTATGTGTTATATCATAGTGTTCCTGTCCTTATTATTCTACAATATTATAGAAAATAGTACAATAGGGTAAGGCTTTTGGCTACATGTGTAGGGTGTGGGTTTTTATATCTTGGTGCAGACCAAATGGCTCCACAAGAATAAGAATATCTGACAATTTTGACCTTGTCAAGCCTTGACATTTGGGAGGTTCCCATGAGGAAACCATCACTGTTACAAAAACTGCAACTAATCAGCTGAATTACTAATAATGTCAATCGAAGGTCCTCACAAGGTTAGTAAGGCAAACATAATGTGTGTGTGTGTGTGTATGTGTGCATAAGCCTGGTAATGGCTAGCAGTTTAAGGTGCAACTACAGCATGAGTTATATCAAGGCCAGCAACTGGGCACATGAGGATGTGCCCCCGACATAAGGTTAATACTTGGCTATTGAACAAGATAAGGGCTCAAAACATACAGTACATCCAAATCAACACAGATATAGGAACAGTTGTGCGAACAGAAAATTGCTCTTTTGCAGAAGCCATCTCAGTGTCTGGATTTGAACCTTACTGAAAGCCAGTGGTCTGAATTATAGAGAGCTGTCTGTGTGAACATAGCTAAGAATATAAAGGAGCACTTCAACCAGGGGAAGTACAATATCAAGCTGCATGAATGCTCAAGATGCCTTTACAAGTGCTTTTTAACCTTGGTAGGCTTTGGTACAAGGAGACAAGCTGATATTTGCCAGCGCTACTATTTGTGATCATTCCAAATTCAGTTTTTTGGTCGCATGGGAGAATTGAATGAGAGTAGCAAGATTGGGCTGTTTGAGATAATAGCATGCTTCTGCTCCAGCAAATGCTCACAACAGACAAACACGCTATAACTGGGGCTCAGATTGTATATCTATGTACTATTCTTGAAAGCTGAGTATTTATATAATGGTTTGTTAGATTTTTTTAAAAAAGAAAGCTGTAGCCTTTAAACCTTCAGCTTCCTTTTTCTCCTTAATTCCCACTCAACAACCATCTCTCCCCTATGATACAGCAGCTACCATTCAGGAAGGGTGAAGCCTAACATGCACTTCTTCCAAGACACGTCAAGCCAGGCAACTGAAACTTTTTGAATTGCTACTCATGTTTTGTCACATGAGCATAGCATACTCGGAGGAAAGTGCTATCTACCCTCTTCTGCATACATGTGCTCACAGATGTGCATACTTGAATAATGTCACTGACTGACAGGAGAAAGCTTTGCCATTCACACAGCTAATTTTGCTTTCTGTGGTAAGGATTTGAAATACGCCACTTGGGAGCCATAAAGAATGTTGTATACCAGTATTCTGGATCTTCTAGGCTAGAGATGCACCTGATGACAAAAAGTCCATCCATCCATTTTATTTGGCACTTATCCATTAAGGGTCATGGGGGAAGCTGGAGCCAATCCAAGCAGACTTTGGGCAAGAATACACCATTTACAGTTCACCAATCAACCATTCATGTTCACATTCACACAGTTTACAGCAGCCAGTTGACCCAATCCATATGTCTTTGGGCTGCGGGAGGAAACTGGAGCACCTAAAGAAAACCCAGGCAGGCACGGGAAGAACATGAAAGAACCTGAAATCTTCTTGTTTTGAGGCGACAGTGCTAACCACCACATTTCCAATAGAGTTTATTTGTATGATTAACATCTCCATGCTGCTGTACAGAGACAAATACTGTATGTGCCCCTGAATAGCTGCCATGAAATCACTACACATTTTACAGTTCAACACGGAAACCTGGAGCAGCACTAATACATTTATGCAAGCGTTATTTTACTGTTAAATATGTTCCCACTGGGTTTCTCCACTCTTGATATCATTTGCTCTTTATTCTTAGGAGCTAAGAAAGACTTAAAAAGTTTAAATAAATTCGGCTGAAGTACGCATACATTACTTCAACAACTACAATTGTCAACAGGAAACATTCTCGTCCTTTACTGGCAGTTATTTTTTTAAAATCTTTTTTTACCAAATATAAAGAAGACAAAAAAAAACCTGATAGAGGTTCAACACCTGTGAAGGCAGAAGATCTGCAACTACCAACTGCAAACTTATCAGGAAAGGATGAAGGAATCTTGCAAGGCTTGGCAATGGGATTTTGGCAGTTTCACGGTGTACCCACTGTAAATTCCGATCACATTATTATTACGTCTATTTCAATAACTTGCTCATGAAAGAAGGGGTGTGGCAAGGACAGACTTCCTTTATAGAAGATATTTCTTAACGTGTGAACTAATGCTGTTTACAATCAACAAGCTACTGCAACATTGAACAAGCTATTCTGTGATGACAACAAGTTTATCAAGAGCTTTTGAAGAACAAATGTACATGGATTACTGAGTTAGTGGAGTGTATTGTGGATGATTTGACATCATCCTGTGTTTGTCCGGTCTTTTGAAGATGTTGTTGGACTTGTTACATATATAAACATACATAAAGTTATTTCAAACATTAAGAAACATTGTATGTCCAATCTTATGCAATATGTTTTATCTAAACCAGAAAGTGCCAATGATTTGAAAAGTCAGTCTACAGGCAGCGTAGGTGGAATTCTGTTGATAGACAATTTTAATGAAATTGGTAACACTGGGATGTGAGACAGTACACTGTCTGTGCCACCCATAGTATATTCAAAATACTGAAAATGGAAATTGCACAATGCTTACTTGAACTATGTGTGCATGGTTTCTTTAGACAAGCAAGAAGAAACTATCTTGCTTCAGCAGGTAGTGCTGCTGCCTCACAGCTCCCATGTCCACATGGGGTTCCTCCAGGTTTCCTTCTCTATATTTCTGCCTTGATGTGATTGGGTATGGGCATGGTGCATGGTGATCGACTGTCCTCCCATTCAGGGTGTACTCCCGCCTCTCACGCAGTGTTCCTGGGATAGGCTCCTGACCCATCTTAGACCCTGACCAAGATAAAGCTCCTGAAGCTAAAGTTCCAGAAGATGAATGTATTAAAACAATGTGCACACAGAAATGAGTGAAAACCTTGCATAAAAACACAAAGAACTCAGTTTGAGGAACCTGTAGCCACAATTGCGTGCAAAAAAAGAGAACATTTTAAAAGACCTTCCAAGCTACTCTAATTTGACACATGTTTCTTATCTGAAATGGACGCCATTACATTTTGTCATTTGGTAAATGGTTTTCAGATTTTCAAAGAAATGAGTAAATATGCAGATATCGTATTTCAACATAAAAAGAAAAACCCCACAGGTTGTGGTGCATGGCCTAGTTGAAGACTCTGGCTCTGAGGGTAATATTGTTCTTTACTGGTCAGGCCACATGGAGGTTTTCTAAGGCCAAGGCCCTCTCAGGGCTCAGCTGAAGACAAAAGAGAGTATCAGTTTATTCATCCGTGAGCTACACCATTATTCAGAGACTGAGAGATGAGATGAGATGAAAAAAGAAAACCCAACCCTTCAACACAACCATGTTCACGCGCTGCTTCTTTGTCTACTGTAACCTTGCTAAATTAACCAGCAAGAATTCGATTCTAGCCCAAACTGGTATGGGCTGGTAAGTGCTGGTTTAGCTGGTCAGGCAACATGGCGAGGCTGGTTGAGTAGCAGAACCTTGCTGGTGAAGCTCATCACATCTCATCTCATCTCGCATTGGTCTTTTCTAAAGCAGGTTACTTGAAGATGCGCCGTTTAGATGCACAATGACGAAAAAAAAACTGACAAGCGGATGTTAAATTCCTAAAGTCATCCAATTAGCATTTTTTACAAATCCGTGTAGAAGCCTAGCGAATTCAAAGCACCGAGTTCGAACATCCATCTTCGTCTGTAAACCGAGTCACAAGCAGCCTTGTTCGGGATGGATACTCTTTCCCAAGCAAGCTTCCCGGTGTAACACCTGTGCTTGGACACGTAGTGCCCTATGTAGTGTGTAGCAGCCATTATTCCGTACTCTATGTAGTGCATTAGAGTAGGGAATAGGGAGCTGTTTGGGGATGGAGCCCCTCTGAGGGGGGCTCGCGCACAGTTTCCCAAGCTTCCCAACGGATGAATGATTGGGCGGATTGATTCCAAGTGTGTGTGTGCGTGCGCGCGCTACGAAAGCAGCCTGTATGCACGCGCGCTTACTTCTGCCTCGTTGACACACGGGCGTGCTATTTTATACCGCAACACTGCCAAACCCGTTGATATTTAGCAAACGTTAATATCCAGCAAACATTTAATTCCACACACAGTAACTCCGAGTCCACGTTGCATTCATACGGATTATTTAGTTGTAGCTGCATGAAGGAAAACATGGCAATGTTTCTGACCAAGGAGATAATCTTGATGTTTCTTTTCCTTGGCAGCGCAGGTAAGACTCGCTTAAAAAGCATTGCGCATTTCTCTTCTTCACTTTTGTGCAGTGAGAATATGGTGTGCTGAGTCGTGTTGCGTTTTTATAAAACAGCAACAACAACAAAGCGCATATCTAACCTAGCTTGATAGATGCAGAGTCAAGTGGAAGGTGCACGAGCGGACCTGTTTGAACGGTGCGTTTATGTATCACACACACAGGCTGCATTCAAATCGCACTGGCTAGTGCATGTAGCTAGCTAGGTCGCTTAATTAGATGAGCTGGAGGGTTAAACTGATTTCTGGTGTTCGGTCCTGGTCGGTTTGACTTCTTAGCGTTTTATGATAATTATATGGGCGACATAAGATGGAAATTATCTCGGTAGTTAGGACCAGTGTTTTCAGACAGGTCTGATATTATAACAACAGCTTTTTCACTCTCCTTAAATCGTCACTTTTTAAAACTGGGACGCAGCTAAAATATATACTCTTACTTACCAGTTTCGGAATTGTCAGTCAGTTTAAAATGATTTTTTTAAATGGATATATTTATAATATCTTGAATTCAGCCTACCAGAACCACCAGTTCTGTTTAAACACCATTCCTGTTAGGTTATTTAACCGCACCGTGTGTGTTTTAGATAGCTGGTTATTTAACGGAGTGTTTGTTTAGCTAACTGGCTAACGCTTCTTGGATGTCGCGTGCACGAGATGATTTAGGTGACAGTTGAGCTGAGGTCCACTCGCGGCACGCGCGGTCAGCAGCCAATCACGGGTCGGGAAATTTGGGCGGGAACAGTCCACTGCTAGTATCACGTAGCTACGTGGGATTTGTAACACACGACTCTATGTTGCATGTTGTTAATAATAGACAAGTCGTCGTGACCATGTTGAGGATTTCCAGTCAGGGACAAAAACAAGTGTTTAAGTTGGAAATTGAGAACATTAAACCTTCATTATTGGTGTCCTGAATTGACAGGATCCTTAAATGGATGCTGTGAGCCCAGTACATCTGTTTACACTCTGCAGTTTCTTTTGGACAGATGATAAATATTAAATATTTGCTTAAAGGAGAAATCCATCCTAAATGACTCGTATATTAATCTTTATAATTAACACACGAGCTTTAATGTTGGCCTAGATGGATTCTGTATTGACGTTTTTAATTTACACTTCTCTCATCGACAGGTTGGTCTATTGTCACTTTAGGTAACGGTTTCCTACATTACCCACAATGCTGTTGTACTGACGCGCATTGCGTTCACAAACAAGAAACATTATCTCGTAATTACCAGTTCCTATCTCATAATTACAACGAAATATCTCGTGATTATGAGACGTTAAGGTGGCCTAGCGATAGATCATCGCTAACCTACTGGACAGGTCTTTGTGATGCCACCAAGCCAGCTTGGATTATTTAAAATGCATGAATTTATATCCATGAAGCATACCGTAATGGTTTAACTGCTCCTGCAGGAGGAGAGCCGCTTCCAGCAGGTTCGACTGGGCTTTCTGCCTGAGCAATCCCAACGCCATGAGATGTCTGCGCAGTGTTGACATACTAATATTAATGCCATCCATATTAAATAACATAAATATTTCCTGGTGTCTCATGCCCAGAAGGAAATAAAAGCTGATTAAATGCGATAGTGCCATCCTTGCTCACTGTTTTATCCTGTAGCAGAGGTTAGTGATGATTGGTGACTAGGCTACTTTAACTTTTCTCATAAACACGAGATCCTGTTCTCATAATTATGAGATATTTTCTCAGTATTACAAGAGCTTTTCTCATGGTTATAAGATCCTGATCTCGTAATTATGAGATATTTTCTCAGTATTACATGATCTTATCTCATGGTTATAAGATCCTTATCTCATAATTATGAGATCTTTAATCATAATTTTGAAACCCTTTCTTGTAATTATGAGATAGTAACTTATAATTACATGATACGGTGTTTTTTTTTTTTATCTTTTGTGCTTCCGCACCATTGGACTACCTCTTTTCTTGTAACCACATCTCCATCATCTGTACACTTTGCTCCAAAAGACCAGGTTCCAAAGCTTGAACTTTAATGCAGTAATTCCAATTACACCATCGTGACATCATTGTGATACACAACTGTGAACTCTTCACAGGAATAATGATAATATCACACCAACCAACAAATCACCACCAGAATCGCTAAACTTATTTCAGTACAAAAATCTTTGTCAGGTTTCAGGATGGAGTCTTCCTTTAAGCATTAGTCGTAAGTTATAAAAATGCAGTGCTTCAGTATATCATACAGTTTTGCGCTAAAACACTGTTGGAAGATCAAATTATTATCAGACTTGATGTTAGGATATTTAAAGCACATGAATATGTGCAGTGGGTGAATTTGCACATGATAATTTTTTTGCCCATCATCATTTAAAATAGCATGGGAGGTGCTAAGCAGTAATGTGCTCTCTTGCCCCAGAGCTTTAGGGATGAGTCAGCTTGGTGATGTACTTCGGTAAATTACCATTGAGCTTGTTATGGGGCTTTTAAGTTTAGGTTTGATAGAAGCAGCTCTGTTTGACCATGATGCATTGAAGCTGTTCCGGTGGCTTGTGGTGGCTTAGCATCTTACTAAGACACTTTGTGCAGTTTTTTCCATGTATATAATGCACTACATTGGGTAGGGAAACCAATATGTCCTAGCAGGGATAGTGTGCCAAAACTGATGCCATTTAGCTAGCCAATTAACTTTAACTACCTAGCTAAACACTGTAGAAAACAAAACTCCCTGTGGGGTTTAGTGGACTTAAATAATTGATTCTGTCATAAGTGAACCATTTTTATGTGGATTTAGACATGTTCCTGCTGGAAGATCCAAACACAAACCAGTTGTTGCATCCTGGCTAGAACTGGTGTTCACATATATATATCGTATTTATGAACCAAGTCACTGTGTTGAATGTTCGTTGTTGTTAAAATGGCATTAGATAAATGTGGATTTTCTAAAATACTTAAACATTGTTGATGAAATCTAGTGATATCGATTCAGTGGAGCTTTAATATAATTTCTAGTCAACTGATGTACAGTATATATGGTGGCTTGGGAAATCCTTTTGATTGTCTTTCTGGTTGAATTCTGGCTAAAAATGCTAAAGTCTGTTTTTCGGCTAACATTAGTTAAATAAACCATAAATATATTTCACTAAAATGATTTGAGTATTTTGTATACGACCGTGTTAATAAACAGGGTAGTAAAAACAGTCATTCTGTCTAAGGATGTCCAAAACCTTGAAATTTCACACAGTGAATGTCACTCTTTGAACACATTGTTAAATAGCATCGAGATTGGACTCCATGCTTGTTTTGGAACGCCTACGTTTCACAATTCCCATGGTTAGAAAGAAGGTCCCTTAGAAAAAATCCCTCCCACACGAACGTGGTGTTTCACTCGGAAATATATCACGTTACGGAAGAAAAATGAGTTTGAATTTCCGTTTCACGTTATCTCTTAGCAGTACGGCCTTCTGTAACAAGCGAGAGGCGTAGATGGCGGTCTTTATCTGGAATAATTCAGGACTCATCACCATTGTTACACAGATCAAGTATGCAAGGTCAACTATATCTGTAGTCAAAAGGTATATCTGTAATCAAAAGAATCCCAGGGGAAAGGCTCTGTGGCACTGATAAGGACGTATATGTTGTTAGAATAAGAGTTGCATGAAAATAATTTCTTTTCCCAATGGCAGTGCTTTTCCTGTAGTGCAAGGAGTATGAGGGAGCCTTTCTATAAAGGGATGTGTTTTTCCATAATGTTAAATCATTGCTAGAATTTGTTATATTTTTATCACATGTGAATTATTCCACTAACACATTGTCAGGACTTTGCTAAAATCAATTAAACAAATAAAGTTACTGACATTAATAAGAGGCAGAGAGCAGAGGTATAGACTAATATGTGTCATCGTGCTAACGGTCCCTATGCGTAGATGATGTCATAAGCGTAGGATGAACAGCAGAGCTTCCCAGCCATCGAACTGAGCAGGGAAGCAGTAAAGCTATAGATTTCTTTCTCAAACAGGGCGCTACTTCAGTTTCCTTTGAGCTACAATAGTCACTCTCTAAGATATACAGGGTGCCATGGACAGCTTGTAATCTCACTTTGAAGAACAGGCAGTTCACTGAAGGATCAGAACAGCGAGAAGGCATTCTCGTTCAGTAAGCACTTATGTTTTGCATGCGCACTAGCATGATCCGGCTAGTTTGCTAGCTTGGCGCCATCTTGCACAATGAACACAGTTGTGGCACAAGGCAACTGGGATGGTGATTCACAAACACGTGGTTTCTAAAATAATTGAGAAAATCTGACATTTCACATCTCTGATTTATCGCGTCACATATTATTAGCACATCGTCCTACTTACTGTGCATCACATTTTTTCTCCATACCATGCAGCCCTGGTGAAAAAATGAGACACACCTACCAGAAAGAGGAACAAGTGCAGCATGATATGTTAATATAAACTATGACTGATAGCTACAGCTTCTGGAACATAGCCTAAACCATAATAATACACTTTATACACAGAAAGTACTTTAATAATTAGTGTATGGAAAGATTTCACTTGTACTTATGGATGGATCACATCCATCTTTTATATTTTTTAATAATTAATTAGACATCAGAAGTTTCAATCCTGACAAAAATCTGTACATGAACACCTGAAAATCTGCAACGGCAGTAATGGGTAACTAAGTTCTACCTTTAACTGGATTCGCTAACTGGTTTGCTGAAAGAGAAGGAATGTGGGAGTGTGATTTTAATGGATCTGGATGCACTTTACAGTGTACTTGAACAGAAGTGAAAAGAAAAATAGCACATAAAAGGTGCATAACAAGCCATGTGTCTCATCTTCTTAACTATGTGTGGTGGCCTGGGAATGATGAGGTTTTGATGTTTTCTAGTTTATATAGTTGACTGTGATTTCTTTATTTCTTTTGCATAGGTCTCAGGCTTTGTTCACACGTGGCACTAAAGGTCTGCTATGTAGGATTTGTAGGGTATCTGTTATCTGAAATGGAGTATATAATATAATTTATTCCATAAAATACTTATGGAATTTGTAAGTATGTTTCCGTTAGTGTATAATTACCTGTAACTACACATAGTTGTGTTTTTGTAAACTTAGAATGAGTCCTTTATATCTACATAGTATGTTAGTCCACCTCTAGGGAGCCATCATGTAGTGCCACATCAGTAGCCCAGAACTGACAAACGTCTAGAGAGAGCCATCCATGTATCATGTTTTTTCAATTGGCAGTGTGAATCCAGAAGGAAACACAGATAGGATGACAAAGAAAAAGAAAGGAAGTCAAGGAAGGAGAATGAAGAGGAATCCGTGTTAGCTGATGCTGACTAGCAAGTTTGGGGACAAAATTTTGAAAAGTGGAGGCTCATACGTATTGTTTGACATTTAAAAGGCAAGAGATTGTGAATGTAAGTACTTGGAAATATGTGACGGGGAACAGACGGCCACTGTATGTCCAGATACATACATGGAAATGGAGGGGTAAGGAAGGGGTCTTAAAGGGGTTGAATACTACATAGTGAACCTTTAACGTGTGTATTATGTGATGCAAACACAAGTGGACAGCTCTACATACGGCAGTTCACACCTGGATTTAGAAAGCATCTCCACATGCGTGGAGAGTGACCACTTGTTATCAGATCTCACTTCCCCGTTCTATATGCAAATAAACATGTACATCAGCTCTGTTTGCAAAGACCAGATGTGTTGTAGGTTTTAACTGGAGGGAGGCAGCAATGCACTTCCTGCGCCTAGTCTGCTGCAAATAAAAGAAGAATAAGAAATCAAAACAATACAACCAGTTGTTGTTGTTGCTGCCTATTGTAGCACTTCAATATGATGCTATTGGTGTGTGCATGAGTACATACTTCCACACGTTCTAGCATTTTAAAAATCTGGTTAGTGCCAGAAACAAGAAGGGAGGAAATTGCGTTTAAATATTCGATCCCGAGTGTGGCACAGCAGCATCTAGGAGATTTTGAGAGGCAATAGCAGGTTACAAACTGAGCTGATTATGCTAATGTCCATTTCACTATAGCACGTAGTTAATATCTCTGTTGAAAAAGAACGTGCTGTTTGATAGCTGGGGGAAGGGAAGTGAAATGTGACAAGACACTTGGTTATAGCTTTTTTTTTGTCTCATCCGTGATTCTGCAGAAAATCAGACTGTTATTTCGAAATATCAGCTGTTGTTTCGAGGTTGCACTTTTGTTAAAAATTTTGTTTAAATGAGGAGAGAACAGAATTTGTCTTTTTTGACAGAGATTAGTACAGGTGAATCCTAAGCAGTATGACCAAGGATTTTAACAAAAGGTTAAAAAGGTCAGTTTTGATTTCAGGCTGTCTTTAAGAATGCAGTGAGTATGCTCTGGATGTGGGCTTGGTAGCTTGAACAACTGCAGTGTGATCTCGCCCAGCGTAGGGACGCATTAATCAAGGGTAGTAGACAGCTATAGCAGCCACGGGTGACTCCAAGGAGGTTGCCAGCAAGCTTCTCAGCACCAGGCTGCTCCATAGCTGCTCGTTCCAGTTAATAATATTAGCGTCCTAGTGTATGAAGGTGGTATCTCCTACAGTTCTTATTGTACCTCAATCACCTGAGCAAACCTTGCTGAAGAACTCAAGAGCCAAACACAGGGATAAAATGAATGAGTGCGTTACCTTTCAGGGCAAACAAAAATTAAATAAAGACCAAAGGTTTTACATCACTAAGGTTAGTGAGCTAACAGGAAACAAGGTCTCCATGGTGGCTGACATTCCAAGTGGAGGCCATGACGTTAAGAGCTTCCACTGGTGGAACAGGGGTGAAGCTTACTTTCTTGGCCTGGGTTCCAGGAATTTTGTGTCAGAATAGATGAATGAGGGAGTGTTGGAGTGGAACTGGAATTGTAGAGTGGCACAGTGAAAAGGAAGCAGAAGTGGGTCGATGCAAGTGTGAGCTTTATTAACAAATCCAAATCAGCAAACAAATGTGAAACAGATCAATTGATCAAATATCCAGAAGAATGAAGAACAAACAAACTAATCCAGAAAACAAAAAAAAAAAAAAACAGAAAAAGCAAACAGCTCAAAGAAGAAAATGGCAAATATCTTGCAAAAGCTAGAGGTGACTAAGCAGTTTAAATAGATAGGAAATGGCTGAAAAGGAAAATTGATTTGTTAGAAACCAGGTAAGTTGAGGTGGCTCCTGGATTGACAGTGGTTTTAGATGTGACAAATAGTCACTGGTGACAGCTAGCCTACTGAGCATGTGTGTCCTTCAGGCAACTATGAATAAAAAACGAATAGCCCAGACACGTAGTCTCCTGCCTGGCCTAGTGATTTCTCCAGCCCTGTTATGATTTGTGCCTATGTGACCACTGGTCCTGGTTTAAAAGCTGCATTAATGTTAGCATCAAAATCGCATCACAAATCAAAACAATAAAAAAAACAACACATGTTCTCCTCTATATTCACTGTTTTTCTGTAATTCTGCTTTGTTTTGAAACTAAATAGTCATTTTATATTTTATGTACTGGTCTTAGTCCCTTCAGTGGGATGGGAACGCAAAACGGAAACTAGTCCTCATTCAGAATAGTTCTCTTCAGAGAAGTCTTTAGTTCCTCAAAAGGTTCCAAATTTGGTGAAAACATGAGTAGTGCTAGTCTGTCTTCGTCTCGACTGAACCAGCTCCAGTGACTGTTCCTGTTATACCTTGGACAATGTAGAAAGTGATTTGAAAGTGTATGCTGCCATGTCACACATTTTAGTTCCTGCTCCTGATTTCTTCATAATGTCAAATAATCCTCTCACCTCCAGCTTGGGTTCTACCAGCTCTGACATGAAGGTAAAAGGCTTGAGCAGGCCACTATAATGAGCCTGGTAGTTAGCTAGCGTCTCCTCATTAGTATTATCCTTATGAATGCAATTTTCCAACAACATTTCATCATTTTAGGAACATATTTTTTGTTTCCTTATCACATACTAGTTTTGCTTTGTGTAGCCCGTTTGCAGGTAGTTGTCTGAGAGAGTTTGAGCCCCTCTCTGAAGCGTGAATCCACAGTGTTAGTTTTTCACGAATTTTCCTGGCTTGACTGACTGTCCAGTCCAGCCCAGCCAAGCCTTGGCTGATACTGTAATGATGCTGGGAATTCTATTTTTTTCTAGTTAAGCACCGACAGCGTTGTTGGAGGAGTTTTGTGTCATGGAGCATCTTCTATGAGTAAGAAAAAAATATATGTGCTGACAGTAAGACTGAAAGTGCAGGATAGCATTGTTGTGCTGTTCCTACCTATAACCGCAGCCTAAGTTTATCACTGTCAGAGACTATTTATTGTCATTTATCAGCGCACAAGTGTACAGAGGAGCAAAATATTATTTCATGAAATTGCATGCTGCAGTGTAACGCATAGAAAAAGTATTAATGTACAATTATTCAAAAGTAATTCAATATATAGAGCTATAAAGTAAAATTATTAAATCTAAAACCACAATAGAATAGAGTAGAGCCTCATTTCTGAGCTAGACAGACAGGATCCTTCTTGATACTCTTGACATTCCTCTGACGTATATTTGTGTAAATGGCCTCCATGGTGGGAAGGCTGGTGTCGGTGATGTGCTGGGCAGTTTGTACTATCCATAAATGAGCTTGTGTATGCGACGTCGCAGCTGCCGTAGCACAGCGTGATGCAGCATGTCAGGATGGTCTCCACTGCGCATCTGATGGAGGAGGACTGGATTACTGCACTCTCTGAAGTAAAGTGCATAAACATCAATCACCTGCCTTTACACTGCCCAGACGATGACGGTGCCCAGAATTCTCATGTAGAAAAATCATGCTTACATGATGTGAAAAGCAGATCTTTTCGAAAAACCTGTTTTTGGATATGCAGGTTTGTTTCATGACATCAGCCTTTGTGATAGGAATAGTGGGGATTAAATTAGATTAAATCCAGGCTTGTTTGCTGTTTTTCTGTGTACCCAAGTTGTTTTTCCTGAATATCCACACCTTCTATAATGTTCTATAATGTAGAAATTAAAGTCTCTACATCCTAAATAAAAGTTCAATATTTGAATGGTCCACTATGTAGTAATTAGGGGGATCTATTAGCAGAAATGGAATATTGTATTCATAATCATATTTGATCATTTATGTTAATCCAGAAGGAATCACCAGAAGGAGGAAGAAGGAGACAAAGAAGAAGAAAAAACCTTGGGTTGAGAACCCAAATTTTGGGAAATGGAGGATCAAGGGAGCATAAAGTACGGGAAAGTAACCTATGGGCACCTGGCATTATTTGTATTAAACAGATAATTTGGCCTAAAATGAATATGAATATATGAATATAGTGCATTGATAAATCGCAATACAAATTTAAAACGATTTGACTCAGTGGAAACAAAAATGAATGATTGATTAATCTCTTCATTTGTTCTGCCTCTAATTGTGTTCTTTAGATAGCAGAGTACACATGACGCCACCATAGGCGGAAGTAACACGACTAATGCTGCAAAAACACCATAGATGGTGACAGAGCCAAAATGGGAAAGAGCTTTTGTGCTTATTTCCAAACAGATTCAGTAAGAAATCAGAGCTTTTTTTTCCAGATTGTCAAAAGCTAAAGAAAAGCAAAGCAAATGGAGGTAGTTGTGTGTAAGCTTTTTAATTAAGACTTTTTAATAAAAGGAATATTTTAGTTAAAAGGCCAATTGAGTTTACTCCAACCTTTACAAATGTTTGTAAAAAATTATTGTTGGTTATTAAGAAAATGAAACAAAAGTATATGTTTTTTATTCAGCAAAAGGAATATTTATGTTGATAAAGAATAGGACAATAAATGTTGCATTGTTTTTTGGTAATACAATTTTCTTTTTTTTTTTTTATTTTCTTGTTCTTGGCCAAAATATCATGGTAAAATCGAATGGTGAACCCAGTATCATGAATTAAATAGCGTCATGAGTTGGGTGAATCATTACATGCCAAACGGATATAGACAGGGACAATAGGTGGAGTATTTTGTGGTAGTTTTTGTTCTTGTTGGTGTTTTGTTCATTAAAAAAAAAGTTTGTTGGTGATAATTTTAGAGAATTGCTCATTTTTGATTTGCAATACATATCTGCAATACATGGACATTATACACAGAGGCCCACATATATGGAACAAGACTTCGCAAATGAGAAACAAGAGGATATAAATACACAAGGTAATAAGGAATCCTAAACAGAAACAGGTGGAGACAATTAGGATGAATACACATGACTACAACACAAATAGGGCCAGAGAATGGACCAGGAAGTGAAAAGCATGGTCTATGCTGCTGGTGCAAACAAAAGCACCATGCTCTGAAGGGATTTGCAACAAAAATAAAAACCTTGTCCTGCCATTTCTGTTCAAACAAAAGAAATATGCTTTTTTTGAGCAGTTGCCCCATAAAATTCCTGTACAGACCACGCCCACTTCTGGTTTAAATCCAAGTAGGAAAACAGAATATTTTGAGCACTAAAAAGGTACAGACACAAATATGCCTGTAATATATTTACTGGAAATATATGTCTCAACATAAGGGTTATCACATTATGTAAGAGCGGGGCACTATCTCAAACAAAATGCCCTAACAATGCTCTACACTTCTTCTCCAAATCTGCACTTTCTCCTGTTGTTGATCTGTGAGTCCTGAAGTGTGTAAGGGTGTAAAGGCAAGCATAGAGTAGATTAGATAAATTCCAACTATCACGATAGCTGTCAAGTCAGACAATTTAAATGTCTGTCAGACGATATGGTGTCTGCAGCTTTAAGATTTTATTTAGTAATATGTGTTTCCTTTTCACCTGTTTAGTCTCCTAAATATTCTGGCAAACCATAATAAACCATATTAACCTGCTGTCTGACTTCAGAGCAGCCCAACAAAACATCTCTCTCTCTCGCGACTTAGCTCGTCTTTGCTGCCGAACAGATAAAGCCATGAATGTGTTGGCTCTCAAAACATGATACAGGGGTTTAATTTAAGAAAATGGAACCGTGTGTTGTTTATCAGGGCGACTTCACTATACAAGAATGAAATTTCTTGTATAAGAAGTATTTCAGCTGCCGTTCACCACACAGTGCATCCGTGTGCAGTTTTATAATGAATTTTATAATGGAATTAGTTACAGCTAATAACTCATTATGGTTATTTACACTCTGTTTTTGTAGTTGTTACGGTTTGGTTATTACAGCTGTTTTGCAGCATTACTGACTTTGTTAATAGTTAATTAATAAAAAAAAAAAAAACAGCCGACTCAGAACCAGCTATTATGTTTTCTGGCAAAATGACATAACGTGTATGTGAAAGGTGTTATGTATGTTTGACCACGCCCCCTCGTGATACTATCGTCAGTCTATGGCAGTTAGTGGACAGAATAGGACGATGGCCTTTCACGCACAAACTCACAAGCCTAGTGTATAGTTAGTGTATGCTTTTACAGTGGCTCGCCTTTCAGTAATACCAGCAGAAAAGTCTTGCACTCGGAGCATTACTCATTCAAATGCTTGTGTGGATGTGTTGCAATGCCTAATTAAACTTAATCTTTTGCTATTTTCCATTTCCAATAAAGTTCATGGTCATTTTGTCTGTCCCGTCAACAGAAATGGAAACTGCACAGGATCACGCTGACAAATACATTGTCATACATTGATTTTTCCTTCCCAGTAAACTGTAGCCCTAATGTTACTCAATGACATGTTAAATGACTAAAGACTCTACATTTATATCTTTTTTTCTCCCTCATTGGCTTTAATGTTCTTCTCTATTTAATGGACTTTATTTACAACACTGTACCACAATGCAATCATGTTTGTGTTGCCAAATAACAACTTGCGGTCTGAATTATAAGATAAGAAGAACGATAAGGGAAACTCTTTGTCGGACACGTGATAAATTATAGAATATGCTCGTGTAAAATTGGATTACAGTAATGTATACAGTAAGAATGTAATAAACAATCTTTCTTAAGTACTATTCAGACACTAAGATTTCCTGACACAAGCTGTTACTGGAAGACTTCTGTACTAATTATGCTCGATTTGCACAGGATAAGTGATCTCAGAGCTGGGGAGTGTTTTCATGATGGCCGTCAAGTTATCCCTTGTATTAATTCAAGCCTTTGTTATAACAAGTTATATTAGCACAAGTTGTGCTTCATTATTTGTAGGTTGCATGACCATGACATGTATGTGGACTACCTGTGCTATACGTCAATAACTTACCTAAAAGCTCAAGAAGTGCTGTTTCATAGAAACATTGTCAGTTTTCTTATTCTGTTTCTTCCTCAGTCAATGGTTTTGTTTTGATTTTTGGCAGAAGACTGTGGAAAAGAGTGATTACTTCCGTTGAGTGTCTCCATACTGAAAAAAAAACAACCCAGCCCAAAACCTTCTGCCATACAGGGTTATAGCACAACCTTCATCAACATGTCAATCCAGATAGGAGTTATAGTGTCTAGGGTTATATGTACAGGTCAATTTATATATGGCGTAATTATTCCAGACAATTTTTAGATTTGGATGGGACAAAAAATCCCATAGGTCAATTATATTACTCCAGCTCCTTATGTAAAACAAATCCGGGCTGAATAAGGGTTTAGCTGCGGTTTGATTTTTAAAAAAGGATAAATGATTGTGCCATGTCATGTTAAAGCTAGTAGCTAAATGAAGTACATGTCAACAGTGCTAGTTCTAGGAAACCGGTTAGAAGTGACAGAGGAGAGCTTCAGCAATACCTTTACACACATTGTGAGTCAGGAATATTGCATGCTATATAGTTTACACGGTCCTAGTGGTTTGGTGCATACAGAAAGCAGCAGAATAAGGTAAAATTGGGATTTGTGTGCATTTTACTGCTACTACCAGCTGAACTGATGAGTTGAGACTCACCTTAATATCAGCTTTGCAGTCTTTAAACTTAACAATCATCACGTAGCGGCAGCTAGCTTAATATTCCTTTAACGATGCATTTTACCAGCGAAGCTCGGCAAGTTGAGATTAACTTCGCAGTATTTTAGCATTCATTCCATCATGAGATTTTGTCATCTGAATGTGGTTAATTAGACAGAAATACAGTTTGCCCACCTTTTTATAGGTAGATCCTGATTCTCTCAGTTGTACCGCCATCACAGTTCTCATTCCTTCCATGTCGAAGTAGCTATTATCACACAAACTACTATGCTAAAATGGTATAAATATAAAACGTTGAAAATGCTGCTAGATGCAGTTTCACTTAAAGTCAGATGAAAGGCTGAGTGAGCAGGAAAGAAGTCACTTTATTTCCTGTGGTTGGGGTAAAGGGGGAGCTCCTGCAGGCAGATGGTTATTTCTGATTGGTATTGGCTGCAGAAAAGAAATTCTGAAATCCCTCAGCTGAAAAAAACAACACTGTTTTCCTTCTTTTGCAATCAATGTTAAATTAACCACATAAAGCACGGCTAATAGAAAGAAGTTGACAAGGGCTTTAACGTTGCTGCTCCCTGCTCTCCAGTCTGCTCTGATTGTTCAGAGCTAATAATCTGAAGGAGTTTTGGGTCAGAGAGCGCAGTCGAGTCCGCATCGATGTAGGGTTTTCCATTGACGCATATAGAGGGCGCTTATGGGAACCGTTCATGCAAATGAGGACGGCAAAGCTGCAAGTGCATCATATAGGATGGTGAATTAACTCCCTTTTCCTTTTAACCTGTTATTTCTGTGCTAATGTTTAAATGGGTAACTGGAAAATAGGTCTCAGATGTGAATGTACCCATTTCTGAATACTGGCAAATAAATAATATATAATATTTCCATGTTGACTAACGTGGTTTTGTGAATATATTTTTGCTCAATCAATTTTCTTTTTCAAGAATAAATTTACTTCAATTAAACATTAGATTTCTTTCTGATTTTTAGTGTGAAATTAAACTAATTAACCCCAGATATTTCCTTTTTTTTTTCTTTTTCTTTTTTTTGTTTTTTTTTTACAAAGAGTGCCAATGATTCTGAAGTTAACCAATAATAACCGTCCTAATGTGTTCGCTTGTGTACTCTATTATCATGTTTAGATTTTGTACTGATTTAACGTCACCGGGTCAGTCCATATAACATCGCAATGAATATGGACAAAGTCCAGCTCTGTCCTCCTCTCCTCTTGAATCTCTTCACTCCCTTATTCTGTTCTTCATAGGGAGTAAAGTCCAGCATGACTCTGTGACCTCCACTGTCTGAAAGGCGTCACGCTTGCTTGGCCAACAGAAGCCGGATGTGTCACGAACCCCACTGTGTTATCTTTGTACTTGCTCGGATGTTACATACGGAGAATGAGGCAAATGGCTACTGACAGTTAGGCCATTTCAGACATTTTAAATGATGTGTTCATTAGACAAGTAGTCGTTAACTTTATCAGCACACACAAAGGAAGAAAGTATTGATGGGAATTTTTCATAACATCATCCATTTAAGAACGACGCGTCACCCTTTTAGCTAAATTGGTGGTTTGAGATGACAGCATGAAAAAAATGTTTAATTGCTGTGATTCACCGAACCACATAGGATGATTAAACCTTCTTCAGACTGGGTAAGCTGTGAAGGCACAGAAAAAATTTAGTAGCAGGATTTCTTCTGTTTGAAGTAGGAACGTTTAAGTCTAAACTAAGAGTCAATGAAGGTCATTTATTTATATGGTGCCACTACATTGGCCATTGGGTCTTTGCAATTGCAAAATAAACAAATCTGAATGAAAAACATGCACAGAATAGGTGCTGGTTATCAATTAGTGTTGGCTTAAAATGAACTTCACGGATGGGAAAGTCACCAGCCTGGATCGAGAAGATTTTGTCCGGGCTATGATTGATTTATTTCTTTTTCTTCTGATGGACAACTACAGTCAGTAGGCTAGCAGTAATTATCATTTTTTTACAGCCAGAGAAAGAAACCGTACTGGCTTTTGATTTCCACGAAAAAATATATATATCTGGTGTGTACTTTTACAAAGAACACTTGGTTAAACGCACATTTGTATTGTAGCCCTAGCTCACGTTACCCGTTCTGAGTCCAACTGCCTGCTGCACTACACACATCAGCTTTTAAATGTCAGATTAATTAGCATACATGACGGGGAGATGTGGAAACACTAAGCAAAACTGAGTCAGTGTAAAGCTGTCATGTATCTAATTAAGCATAGGGAAAGGCACTCTAGGCCAGAATACGTTGTTATATGTGTGGGCTGAAGAAAAAACCCCACAGATCGTAAGCAGACACGGCCAATGACCTGCTGACCTCAAAATGGTGAAAACTATGTTGCAGAATTATGGTAAATACAAGTTGCCGACTTGGGAGTTGTCCATGAATGCCTCCCTCGAGCATGTGAAGAAAGCATTACTTATTTGCTATATGGTCTGTTACTGGCTAGCCACCTCGCAGGAAGGTTATGTTCTGCTAGCTAATGTGCTAACGAAGCCCAACTTTTTTTCTCTTAGCTTTCTGATAGGCTTACGTTACATAGCTACCAGCCCAGCTCACAGACTAACATGATTAGTTGGTGTCGCACTGATTGACAGATGAAAAAATAATGTGCCATCCCTTCCACCACTCCAGGACTTCCACTAGTCAGGAGCCCCGCTTGCTGACTTTCTGTTGAAGATACAAACACAATGTACTACCTCAGACACTTTTTAAGAAAAAAAAGTTCTTTCGCTGGGTTTCCCCCTACTTGGGAATTGATATACTTGTTGGTATTATTGCAATTAACTATCTAACTACCTCTCCATACTTTATTACATTATGCTACCATTTATTTTTAGTCTAATCTGTTCAGTTTCAAGGCTACCAAAACATGGAACTGGGCTGCACGTTACAACTTTCACTTGTTGAAACGATCCGCATGACACTAATAGTAATTCTTTTCTCCCTGTCTACAATTTTACCGTAACGGAGTTATCATTTGCTGTTTTAAAAGACTATTTATTGCACAGGATAAGTTAGGCTGTGAGTTGGAGGAAGAAGCCATGCAAATGCTTGACATGGCTGCCGGTAGCTATAGCAAACTTCAAAGTGCACTTTTAGTTAATAAATGCCAGTTTGAATGTGCAGGCTTTTTAGATTTGATTAAGAATCCATTGTATTGTTTCAAGCCTGAACTGAATCATTTAGAGTGACTGTACTACAGTTCCCTAATAATGAGCCCCATCAGAGTCCTGTCATAACAAAGACTCCGTTCCACTACACCGTTCAGTACAGTGTTGTAAAGAGATATTATAGACTAATTATATTGAATTAAAAAATTTTCAAATGAAACACCATTTATGAGAAAGACAAAAGTGAATACCTTCATTATGATTATATTATCCAGCCACTAAAAGAACAGTGACAAGATTGCCTTTAATTATGCATCTAATTGTTGAACTAATGGCACGATTAGGTAATCACGGTGGGATTTTTTTTATGTTAATCGTATAGCTGTGTGAACTAGCGCTGTATTATTTCACATTCAGTCAGGAAAGTTGCTACGTCATGCTGTAGTAAGTGCAAAGAGCACAGCTTGCATTGCTCTATATGCTCGGCTGCCCTCAGGCTGCCGCTCTGTAAATACTGGGTGACGGAACAGGGTCACTTTGCTGCTTTTTTCATCTTCAGCGACATGATTGCGTGTGGCTGCATAGCACATCTACTACCTCGCTCATATTAATGGAGGGATGAGAGAAGTTATTCTTTATTACTCTGCCAACTATTGGACAAGTTGTAATGATATGCCAGATTGTTCCTAGTTTTTTTATTATCTGAAGATTAACGTTGTGTACTTTGAGGAGCTTATAGCTCACCTTCATAGTTGGAAAGAAGAAACGGAGCCTTATTGCTTAAGGCTGGGGTTTTATGACCTTGATTATTTTATTTAAATACCAGCTTGTATGTATTCAAGTAGCATAAAGGGAGTGACTATAACACTGTTGAATAAATCCCACATCCAAGTAATGGTTTTCAGTGAAGTATCAGCCTGTAAATACATAAATAAGGTTGGTAGTGTTTTTTTTTTTAATACTAACTCTAGAATAAAAAAATCATTTAACTATATGTGTAGCAGGTAGTACTGCTGCCTCATGGCTCCAGAGTCCTAGGTTTGATCCTGAGCTAAGGTTATTGTGTGGAGTTTCTGTGCATGTTCTCCCTGTGTCCTTGTGGGTTTCCTGCACTTCTTTCTCCACCTTTCTCCCACCTCTCCAAAACGTGTCAGTAGGTGGATTGGATCAGAGGAATTGCCTCTAGGTGTGAATAAAGTGGTTACTGAAAGCATTTGAGTGATTGAGTGAAGGTAGTTGGAGCACCTGTATTTGTAAATACAATATTTGGTCCTCTTTTATGTGTAAGTGGACTGCAATCCATTAAAAGTCAACTAATGAAAGTAGGCACCTAGTGCCATCCCAGTGCCAAGTATAGAAACTGATTCATTTATTATTTAGTCATTTTGTCCATGTTTGACTAGGTTTCCACTCTCTGAATCTCCTCAAATGTGTTTTCTCTTTTAGTTTGTATAGTTGTATACAACCTTTTCATCTAGTTTTGTGTGTGTTGAATTATGTGTGGCATTGTGAAAGTTTAATATTTTCCACAATATACATGTATAAAATATACATCTTAAGCACAAGTAAAGTTCTAGCACAAGTAAAGATCTTTTAGACCCTAGTTACCGCAAAAAAGTGGAAAAGGGAGAAAATCACATTTAAAGATTCTATTCCAACTGAAGTATTTTGAGAGGTTGTATCTGATTACTATAATTGTAGTCCAGCTTCAGTGTGTTTTCCGAATTGAATTGGACCTGCCTCAGAATTACTGCCATTTTACTTTGAACTTTTCTTAGTCTTGGGCATTAACTGCGATAAATAAGGTCCTGGTCTTGAATGAAAGTTTGTAAAAAATATTGGTAGTTTTGTCTTTCCCTTTCACTTGCAAAGATTGACAAGAAATAATTTCTTATTCTAGAAAACACAACCTAATCACTAAAACACTGCATGAATGAAGCCAATTAGTCAAAATAAAGGCTAGGCTTCGAAAAAGATTTCTTTTTCTTTTTGTTGTTGATCTTTACTCGGTCTCACTTTCACTTGTGCTCGACATTGACTTGTCCCCTTAAGACTTGGTCATGAGTCGATCTCAGCTAGACCTGGTCTTGGACTTGTCTTGACTTGACAGTGGGAGACTTAACTACAGCCCTACTGGTTATAAACTGAATTGATCTGTTTCTCTACAGCACATAGCTTTAAAATAAATTGATCAAAGCATGATATTCATTGTGTGAGGAAATCACACTTACGTTTTAAACATACACTACCGGTCAAAAGTTTGGGGTCACCTACTCTTTTTCATAGGTTTTTCTTTATTTTTTTTGCTTTCTAC
>JAQMYM010000003.1:15520352-15531346 GCA_030014255.1 Parauchenoglanis ngamensis
CAAATATAAGAAAAAATCATGACAAAACTGAAGATTTCTCTGAAACGATACGTGATGGGTAAATTTTGATGTGATATCCGTGATAAGCACCTAAAAATCTATAAGAAACACCCAACAGTGTTCAAGAAGCAAAAACTTTGTTGTGCAGTGTTATTGTTTTCCAAGTTATATCCATTTAAGGAAGGGAATGATGTAATTTTATATGTTCAATTGTTATTACATGACATTTTAGACTGTGTTGATAAAACAGCTATGTTGATGCTGAAAACATGTGCAGGCCTACTTTTTTTTCCCCCTCACAGAAAATTGATCAGGAATTGAAAAGGGAATTGATTAAAAATTGGACAGATAAGCAGAATTGATAATGGCATCGGAATCAATAAAGCCTTAGCAATTCCTATCCCTATCCCCCTTTAGTGGCCCATATTCTGTCAAGGAGTATTGGCCCATTCAAGTACCTTCATGCTGAGCAATGAGGTGAGGTAGGCTCCTTTGTCTTTTGGACTTGATCTCATGAGAAATACAGTGAGTGAGCACTGAAGTAGGAAACCTTAGCTCTTGGAAGGATCTTTACAGTACTTGTCAGATTGGATGATGTGAAGATTGTTATGTGGTGTGGGTGGTGATGTGACAGTACTGGAATTTTGTTGTTTGTTTCAGCTGATTGGCACAGCTTCCTAGTGTTGTTCGAATTGCTGGTCACCTTTAGTAGAGAGGACTTGGCAGAATTCACTGAAGCATGCTACATCCATCTTTTGTTTTTTGTTTTTCCCCTATTTTCTGCCTAATTTGGTTTTGGCCAATTCCCACCCACCAACCAGCTCTCCTGTTTCATACACTGGCTACCAGGGAGGCTGAAGGCTAAGACATACTTTCTCTAAGAGACATGGAGCCAGCCAGCTGTATGTTTTCGACCTGCTGCTTATGCTGTGTCAAAGGGTAGCATAACAGAGTCATGTATGCCCACTTTCACATACATGAGGAGAGTGAGTGTGCCATGTCTCCCACCCAGAGAGCTTGGCCAATTTTGCTCTCTTGACTCGCAGTCATAAATTACTATCAGTCGACTCCCAGCCAGGGATGATTAAGGGGATTCGATCTCCACATAACAGGTTGAACACTTTTCTGTCGCACCATTTGGGAGCTTCCTATATCCATGTTTTCATCAAAAAAAGAAGAACAAATTGCTTGGGTTATTCAAAGGGAGTAGTGTGCCTGAAAATAGTTGAATTTCATTAGTAATCAAGTGATTTTGAGCAGGGGTAAGTGCTTGACTGAAGGTCCCGTGGGCTGAGGATCATAGTGTAGTGGTACAACGCAAATTTAGCATTGCAGACACAGTTGTGACGGAAGGTCAATAGATCCTGCAGGATGTGTGACAAAGCAAGGACAATGAATGCTGCTACTGGGTGCTGGTGTAGCACTGCTCAATGTAAAACTTGCACTAACTACATGGAACACGTCAGGGTCGATTGCATTTCACACTTCGTGCGTTCCTCACCGACTAATTAAAGAAGTCATGGATGAATGACGTGTCGAACAGGCAGATGGGGGAAAACAGATGTTATTCTGGTTGTTGTGGTGCATAAAGACAACCGATATGGAATGAAGTCAGATAATGTATGAGGGTGATGTCATTAATGTATGCCATTGTTCAATAACTGACTATAATTTGAACTCCTCAATAAAGAGGAGTTAGGAAATCTAATCAATCTAGAGTATTCTTCCCCATATCCCCCCAGTGCTTCTGGTAAAACATGTTCCTCCACCCTTGGGGACTGAGTTTCTCAGTGCTTCATGAGTTTGATTGCAGGTGTCTGTGGACTGTCCAGTATTTCACCATGTGGGAGGAGATGCAGTTCTTACTCAGCGTGTTAGGGAAACAGTGACATGCTGTCCACCTTCAGATAAGAGGATATGACGCAGCTTTATGAAAATAGTAATCACTGATGGATCTGCCAGATTAGATTTCTCTTTCTGATGTCTTACATCAATCCTGATGCCCTTTATCTTGGCACTTAGTATGATTTAGCTTGCATGAAATGCCTTGTCTATGGGTCCTTCAAACAGAACAACCATTTCACAAATAGTCTTACTAGTTATTTTGTCACTCCATTGACCAGTAGCTTTTATGAGCATATGTACAGTACTGCACAAAAGCCTTGCGCCGCCCCTCATTTCTTCATATTGTGCTTCCAAAGAGCCAGACTTTATTGTATTTTTTAATGTAGTCTTAAGGAGTAGTTCTCCAGGCTTCCTGCATACCTCAGTAGAAAAAAAAAAACCAATGGAACACTATAATTCATGGATTGATCTCTCCAAAGGCCAGGTCTTCAACATTCAACATTGTCGAAGCAATGTGGGATCATTTTGACAAAGAACGGAAGAAAAGGCAGCCACCGTCCAAAGAAGAGCTTTGAAATGTCCTTCAAGAAGCCTGGAGAACTATTCCTGAAGACTACTTAAAGAAATGACAAAAAAGCTTGCCTAAGAGAGTTCAGGCTGTGTTGAAGAATAATGATGGTCATACCAAATATTGACAGTAAAGCTTGTTAGAATTATACAAACTCTCTTTGTGTTATATATTGTATTTGCATGTATGTTTGCACATTTTGCAATAAATCACTATACCTATTGTCTCATTTTCCTAGCAAAATATAAAGAAAAGCGAGATGAGGGGGGCTCAAGACTTTTGCACAGTACTGTATTTATTTAGGCAAGATGAATGATCATTTTCTAAAACAATAGCCATCACAAATTATTTTTTACCAGTTGCTGATATTCTTACAAGTATCGAATTTTGCGTTTAGTTAAATATTTAGGCAAGCAAGGTCATATCTCATTAAATATGAATGTGCACATATAAAAAGACAGAAAAAATATCTAGTCTTTGGATCATTCATTCATTCATTTTCAAGAACTGCTTTATCAGGGTCTTAGTGGATCCAAAACCTGTCTCAGGAACACTGGGTGTGAGATGGGAATACGCTCTGGAGGGGATGGCAGTTCATCGCAAAGCATCCAGCACAGAGATATTCACACACACATTTATACCTATGGACAATATAGCAGTGCCAGTCTTCCTACTGGGATGCTATTGAGACATGGGGAGAACCTGCTGGAAACGAATGCGAACATGGGGAGAACACCACTCAGACAGTAACTCAAACACAGCCTGCTGCAAAAATGTGACGCCATCTAGTAACTAAAAAACTTATCAAGATGAAGCGCTGTCTATATGTTTAATTAGCATATCAGATTAATTATTTGTTATTATTACATTCCTACCTTATTCAACATGTCCTTGGTCAAAGCCTGCCATTCCCTTAAAAACATCCACACAGGTAATCAGCATCTAATCATTTATTCAAGTATAACTTAATTTAATATGCAACTGAGGAACAAAAATGCACATGCTCATCAGTCAGATAGAGAACAAGCAAACACTTCAATCTCTGATTAGACATGGAGTCCTGAGGGGATACTCCAGCAGCTCCAACTGTTCCAGTTCAGCTAGTTTCATTCTTCTCATTCATCTTTAGAGACAAACTCAACATCACATTAGTCAAAGTGGTTTAACTTTAGTGGTTTGATAAACAGGATATAAATCATATCTGGGCATATTAGGACTGATCAGGTTTCAGCCACACAATAAAATAAAGCATATTTCTTGCTACATGTTTACATCACATGGCACCTGAACACGAGGCTTGCAGTGATTCACCCAATTCACGATTTGATTCAGTTCACGGTATTGGGTTCACGATTCGATTTTGCCACAGTATTTTTTGAAAAATGAAAAGAACATTATTTATTGCCAAAAAACGATATTCCTATTTCTTATCAACTTAAATATTTCTTTGGTTAAATTTTGAAAATATACTTATACTTTTTAAAAATATACATTTGTAAAGGTTGGAGTAGCTTATTAACTAAAGTTTTCCTTTTAATAAAAATGCAAATGTTAATAACAAGCTTTTCCTTAATAATTATGAACATTTGTGAAGGCTGTAATCAGCTTAACCATAAAACAACTAGTACCATTTGCATTCTCTTTTCTTTACCTTTCTGCAGTCTTAAAAAGATAGCGCCGACTTCTTGTTGAATCTGTTTGTAAATGAGCACAAAAGCTCTTTCCCATTTAGATCTGTTTTTTGCGCATTAGAGCTGTGTTAATTTAAAAGAAGTGACGCCGCGTGTATTCCTGCTATTGTACATTATTGTACCTCTACTACATAAATAACGCAATTACAACTAGGAAAAAGTACGATTAATCGTGGTTCATTTTTATTTCTATCGATTTGAATCATCATAACTTTTTACAGCGATTTATCGATGCACGATAGATCATTTCATTCCTACCAAATACACAAGGAGGAAAGCGCTTACTGCCCTCTTCCACATATGAGTTTAGAAATGCTTATTATTGGTTAGTGTGACTCGGACAGGGAGAGAGTACCACTATTCCTCCCACTCATAGAGCAGGGCCAATTTTGTTCTGTTGGACTCACAGCCACGGACGGCTTTACCATTTTCGGGATTCAAACTCTCAGTCTTTCAACAACGGATGAATGCTTTACTGTTGCACCAATTGGGAGCCTGACACAACAGGCCTTTTGGGCTTTCTGGTTTTAATATGTCTATTAATGCCTAAGTAGCAGCTCAGTTAAACCTAATCCTCTCCCTGTCATGCATCTCTGTGGATTTGGATCAGCAGTTTATCTACAGTTGATCTTTTTGCCTTCTCATGTGCTCTCTCGGCGTTCACTCCCTCTCTTCACACAGCTGAATGGCTGCACTCAGAACTGGCATTCATCTGTTAAAGCTTTGGGTTATCCTCTGAAAGCTTGGACTTCATTTGCCTTTATCAGTTTTTATTTGATAAGAGCTTCATTTTACATTGGTGCCAAGAAATTGTTTTATGTTGTACGTTTTTGCTTTGCTTGATTTTATTTTCCCTTTAATAGCCCAAGGTCTTAATTTCAGCAGACATTGAATTTCAGCTAACTACCTATTTATTTTAACCTCGAGTGTGCCTCATAACAAAGTAATATTCAGAATTTTCAGAATGCAAATGCTGTGAAATAAAAATTACATGGCCAAAGGTTAGCACTTCAGTACAGTACAAATAAAATGTGCCTCAGAGGTAGAGGTATAAGTAGGAAAGAAAAGGAAAGACGCGAGAAGTGAGTTAGTTAATAGAGGTGGTAGTGATATGTTCAAATAATGAGGCACTAATGCTTGTCTCTTTGACCACAGCAAGTGAGGAACGTCCTGTGGAAAGTAGTTTAAATTGTTGTGCTCATAAAATCTGATGGGGAAAAAAAGCCAGGCTTTTAATATAATTCATTAATTTAGGCCTTAGAAAAAAAAATGCCAAAGTTACACAAGCTGTATATGTGGTCTGTGCACTTTGCACATTCATTTTCTCACTTTATCTCTCACTCTCACTCTTCTGCATTCTCGCTTGGTAACAGAACACCTACACTCACACATGGCGCACACCAATATGAGTAAAGCACAACATTATGACTATGCTGATATTGACCGAAGAAAAGTCATGTTAAAGTAAACAATGCTGTGAAATCATATATTTTTTTAGAATTTTGATATTTGTGGCCCAGCAGGTAGAATTGCCTCCTCACAGCTCCAGGATCTTCAGTTCAATTCAACCTCAGTTAGAGTCTGTTTGGAGTTTCCTCTGAGTTCTGTGGTTTCCTCCCATCTCCTAAAAACATGTGGATTGATTATACTAAACTGAACCAAGGTCCGAATGAGTGTGTGTGTGTGGACCATGTTTATTAACCTATATTATTAACCATGTTTAACCTATATTAACCTGTTATTTTTACCTTTATGTGTCCCCACACAGGAAAACTAAATTTTACAAAAATCTGTGAATACAATCATCATACTAAAATAGCCAAAAGTCTTGTATTTTGTTTGGTTACTTATAGTTAATTATACGGCTGGGGGTTAGGGTTGTCACAGTTAGGGCTAGAGTTAGGATTATGCCCATAGAAATTAATGGGAGGCCCCCACAAAGACATAAAAACAAACGTGTGTGTTTGTGCTCCGTGATGGACTGGTGTCCCATTCACGTGATATTTCGTATTCCTATGTGAATAGGAAATGCACATTTTTTTAGAAAGCTTGTCAGAAAGGTTCACAGAGCCTCTGATTAAGACTCAAGGTGTGCATCGGGATAGGGAACCTGTGGTATGCAACAAAAAAAGTCAAGTGAGAAGTGAAATATTTAACTTTCATGCAGGTGCAAGCGAGCGCTCGGATGTGAAGCTCGCGGAATAAACAAAGCTGTTGTGCAATGCATTTGCAGCATCCTTAGTAACTGTTCGGTCAGGATTGTAAATTAGGCTAGTAGTTTCTTAATACTTTTGGAAATAGAACTTAATGCTTTACAAAATATCACAGGCAAGTACAACCAAAAATAACCGCATGAGCAGGATTTAAAAAAAAATCAAACAGTCGCTTGCACTTGTGTAGTTGAGACCAATTATGAACTCAAGTGTAGAACTTTCAGAGCCAGAAGCTGCAAACCATGGGGACTGTGCTGGCAGTTTTACTAGAGGTTTTTTCCCAGCATTTTTTTAGCACTACTGTGGCCATATTGGTTGACTTCCTATTTAATTAAAAAAAGAAACAGGCAAGCAAAAACATTCTGCTTTAGACAATGCCTCCTTCAGGTTTAATTCTGAATACAGAAGGGATATTTGGACTCTAAAAAGTATGTCGCGCGTAAGCAATTTATACAATGTATGGCTGAAAGTTGGGGACACCTGACCATAAATGTCAGAGGTGTTTTTTCAACATCCAATTTCATATTCACTCCCCAACTGTTGTTATAACAACCTCCACTCTTCTGGGAAGGCTTTCCACTAAATTTCAGGGCTTGGCTGTGTGCACATTTAGCGTCAAGTGCATTAGTGAGGTCAGCCATTGATGTCTGAAGAGTTCTGAGGTACAGTCAGTGTTCCAGTTCATCCCAAGGGTGTTCAGTAGGGATGAGGTCAGGGGGCACTGTGCAGGACACTCAAGTTCTTCCACTCCAAATTTTGACAAACCATGTCTTTATGGAGCTTGTTTTGTGCACAGGGGCACTGTCATGCTGGAAAAGGTTTGGGCCTCTTAATGCCAGTGATGGGAAATTGTAATGCTACACTATGCAAAGACATCCTGTACAACTTTTTGAGGAAGAACCACATATGGGTGTGATCGTCAGGTGTCCACAAGCTTTTGGTCATATAGTGTACATTGATATACAGTATACGTATAAGATCACTGTGTGTGCTGCTTGATCGGTATTATGTGGTAAGTTATATTTTACCACATACTGGTATTATTATTTATTATACTGGATAATGATATTATTGTTATTATTATTATTATTGGTGACACATGTAAGGAAATTGGGATCTGAAACCAGGTATTTAAAATATCTGGCTTTAAATTTGGTAGAGCTTGGTTTTGATGGATATCTTTATTCTCATGAACCTTTGAGAGAATAGTTTCCTCACTGGGGAGAATAGCACTATTATACCCAGGATGAGTCATAAAAGGGCACAGATCTATTAGACAAAGAGGATTGCTATAAGAGATGTTAGAATAGAAAGGAGATATCCTCAAGATGGAATGCTCTCACTAATGCTTCCTGCGAGTTTCTTCATCACGTCAAAGTTTCATTTTTCATACACATCTTTAGTCTTCCTAGAAGTGGTCTAATATTGTCAGTTATCAGCAGTGGTACCAAGTTTTTTAGTTCTTGGCAACCTTTTGAGAGCAGTACTTATTAACTTTTTTGTATGAATGATGATTTCAGTTTTTTGTACAATTTTGTTAGAGCACCGTCAAGGGGACACAATTAATGCCTTCTTGTGTGCAGACTGACTTTCATCTCTGTTGGAGAGACTAAGGAGCCTGACTTTTATTCAGCTTAATTGAAGAAAATGTAATGTTGCGTAATACATGACTTCCAAAGCGAATAATGCATGCAGTTAGTTTTATTTTCAGGGACTATAATTGTATTGTAAAACTATTTTGTTCATACCCATGCATAATATATGTTGAAGCCTTATCTAGGGAGTATAACAGCATTAAGCTTCTTTATATAATGTCTAACAAGACGGTAGCAGAGAGATCTTGGAAATGCTCCATGCAGAACATTGCAAGCTTTTTATGTTTGTGCATGCCCAATTCACTCAACAGGTTTTCAGTAGGGCACAGAAATGTTTGGCCAGTATAAAGAATTGATTACAATGAGTACAATTTCTGTTTTGATTTGGGCACAGGTTTGTTATTTCTGGGTGAAAGATCCAATCGCAGTCAAGTCTTAACCTCCTGGCAGAGGCAGCCAGGTTTTTGGCTGGTATTTAGAGCATTCATCAGAGTCATCCTGGTATTTAGCAGAATGCATTAGAATTACTGGACCACCAGTAGCTCCAGTGATCCACCACCATGTTTTGCAACGTGTACACATGATTCTTCTTGTATGATGTTATGCATGGCCAAGAATATCTGGTTCTGGTCTTTTCTGGCATGAGCCCCTGAAGACTGAGATTATTTCAGAGTAATTAGTATCTTTTTTTGGGGGGGGCGTCATGGTTGTACATTGGGTAGCATTACTGCCTCACAGCTCCTAGGTTTGATCTTGAGCTGTTCCAGTTTCTGCGCATGTTTTTCTCGTGTGTTCATGTGGGTTTCCTCCAGTTCTGAACAAATACAGACTATGCTAAATTGCTCCTGTGTGTGAATGCGTGTGTACATTGTGCCATACCGTGAACTGGTGTTCCATCCTGCCTTGCACACAGTGTTCCTGGGATAAGCTCTGAATCTACAGCGGGATAAAGTGCTTACTGAATGAGTGAATGGTTTCTGAGGGTACCAGTAGTTTAGTCACTTAAAAAAAAAAACTATAATTATAAAAAGATTATATTCTTTTGACTTTGTTAGCATCTCCTGTTTTCAAAGTGTATAATTTGGATTGTTAGGTAATGTTGACTTTATACAGTGATAATTGTCTGGGTTTTTTCTTTTTTGTAGGGTGCCAGTAATTCTGGAGTTGACTGTACGTGCACTTATCTAACTGATGGTCTAATGCTGATATAAATTTGATTATAAAAATGCAACCTGAGCGCCATTGAACTAGTGCACAGATATCTCTGTTGAGTGCAGATAAAGCCTAACTAGTGAAAAAGTAGGATTGTGTTCTCTTATTGAATCTCTCTAAGTGCTTCATTCTATCTGCCCTCGCTGTTCTCTGCTACCTGCTCCTTAAATAGTCTCATTAGAGTGGGGAAAGCAAATTACTGTCTGAACACTTCAGCTCAGAGAGCTTTTTCTAAGCTAGGTGAAGTGCAGGCAGATGTTGATGGGTTCTCTGTGTAAATTGCCTGTATGTGGACAGAGCTCGGCAGCGCTCTGAGGAGCTGAGCATTCTGAGCAGTGTGTTAAGGAAACATATCTGGAGTCGTATCTGCTCACCGTGGTGTTATTTTGTACAGCGGCGGGAAAACTCAATAGCTCGGGCATCCATTTAGAGTCTGAGCAATTTAGCTTTTCATTTGTAGTTGGAAGAAAATAAACCCAACGTCCTATTGACTTTTGCAAAACAATTTTTTTATTGGGTCTTTATGCTGAACGTGCTTCAGGGTGGTGTTATGTACCTTAATGCTGTAACTATAGCACGTACTTCGAAATCCCAAAACCTGTAGCGCTACACATATCAGCTTGTGTGATCCGAATGATTTTTCTAGGTGGATTTATTAGCTTGCACGGATGACAGAAATCTTTTCACAATCAGGAGCATGTAGGTCTGTGGAAACACTGACAAAACCAAGCAAACTAAAGTGCAACGCAAAGCTGTTATATAACTGTCCTGCCTACTCCATGCAGTCCCCTTGTGGTTAAACATGTTGAGAGAAAATTAAGACCCTAGCCAGATTCTAGCCAGAGCTTTTGCTTTCTGTTCGAAGGACTAGGCTTAATTGATTTTGCCATGCTTGCATGATTTTGAAATAAAAAACTACAACTAAATATTTACTCCTGCATGTCAGGTTTAAGGAGAGTGTGGCAGGGTGTAATACTGTTATCAGCTGTAAAAACTCAATGAGTAATGCACAGTTTAAAAAAAAAAAAAAAAAATTTTTCCTAACCATTTTGGCTGAAGATTTTCGGTTCCCTAATAAATACAGTTAAGTAATGTTAGCTGGGTAGCATTTGTCTAATGTTAGCAAAGTTGTTCGTACATCGATAGATTTAATTTTATTTCATTTGACTCAATTTCATAATTTACCATGACAGAACATTAAGTACTTTCCATGAACACTAATATTCCACTATTATTGTGAGTAAGTCAGTAGTCGGACATTGATACAGGTCATTCAAACAGCATATTCCAAATTTAGCATTTTCCGATTAAGTCATCTGAGAGATGCAATATTATTCAGGTTTTAGAGGCATTCTTTGGACATGTATACGGTGCATTCTGAATATGCGCTTCAATTGGGGGTTTTATGGTGTTTTACATTAATGGGGTATGCGCGGCTGCATGTAAACTGTAATATTAGTGGAATAATCATTTTCATAAGCCATATAAATTTCCATGCGTAGTAGCAAAATGGTCTTTTCAGAATAAGGGCGAAAACCGGATTATTTTGTGCACGTAAACATGGTGATCGTGAGTCCTGAGAGCAAGTCAGACGGAGGAAGGCGGAGAGGATTTCAGTTGGTGTTAGTTAATATTAGAGAGTCCAAAACATTGCACAGATCACTCAGGATGTATACATCAGTTGGCCCATCTCACATTTACATTGTGGGGGAAAAGTGATAACTTGGGTAACTTGAGTGCTAGCGTACTCTGATGGTTGGCAGGTTAGGTACTATAAATAATTGGAGTAAATGTCCATCCATCCATCCATTATCTATACCGCTTTATCTGTCTGGGTCGCGGGGAAGCTGGAGCCAATCCCAGCATCTTC
>JAQMYM010000003.1:15533994-15546277 GCA_030014255.1 Parauchenoglanis ngamensis
CTCCACACAGAAAGGCACCCTGGGTGACCCGGGGATCGAACCCAGGACCTTCTTGCTGTGAGGCAACAGTGCTAACCTGGATTAAATGTCTCATGATATTTTGGTGCTGTAATGTAGTGTATAGGGACGTATAGATAAAAACGTTGTATCGTACAACCCTAGCAAAGACGGAACACATTTGATGACTTTTTGCTGAGGTTGCCAATTCGACTTGCTATGTGAGAAACTTTATCAGGAGCCTCTCTAAGGACTATCGCTACACGGTCGTCTTCTTCCTTGTAAGTTATATACTTAGTCTTCCCGGGTCTGCATTAATCAACTTAACTAGTTTACTGTACGTTATTACATTCCTTAAGCTGCTGCATTTTAGCCTACTCGAATATGGGAACGTTGGACTGGGCAGCACTTTTACTTGCTTGGTGGGTTAGCTTACGAATGTATATTTTGTCCACCCTTGCTGTGATATTACATTATTTTGGCAAACGTTTGTGGACACCTGACTATTACACCCATATCTGCTTTTTGAACATCCCATTCCAGATTTAGTAACTCCTTTGCTGTTATAATCACCTCCACTCTTATCTACTGACTTTGCACTAGATTTGGCACAGGTCTGTGGGGATTTTAATATTTAGTCTCGAAGAGCGTTTGTGAGGTCGGGCACTGATGTCAGACAAGAAAGCCAGGGGTGCAATCACTGTTCCAATTCCTCTTTCTTTCTTTCTTTCTTTCTGAGCTCAATTCATTAATTGTAATTGAGCATATCTGCATAGAAGTGCTCATGTTGGCTAGGTGTCACACTCAGGCCCTTTGCTCTCGTCCCTGCTCTCGTCTACGGTGGGTTTCTCTAAGCTTATTTCCTATTCACACACACTTTTACGAGCGGAGAGGGACCAAGGGAAAAGGGAGGGAGGTTTCCATGGCAACGAGCAGCAGGACCCGTCACTGTGGTCTGTAGCACGTGATCTGCAAACAAATGCAAGCCCGAGTTAGGAACCGCTGGCAGATTAACCACGCACATCAGTCCTGTACGCAGCTGGCTTGCTCGGTTATATAACCACGCGCTATTTGATTTACTCGGTGTGAAAACTGAAGGAGGAGTAATCTTAAGTGTAGTGTTTACATTTCTTTCAAATAGCTTTAGGATGCAGGGAGAGCCACAGTTGAACATGAAGTTTGGGGTTAGTGTTAGTGCTCAAGAGTGCAACAAACACTTGTCTGGAAGCACACGCTACTACTCCAGTCACGATGAAAGATGAAAAGATTGAGTTTACACTATATTCAGAAAAAGCTTCAGAAAAAGCTTTAGTCAGCAAAAGCTCAGCGGAACCAGTTTAATTATCTTTTTGAGAAACAGACCATACTCTCCCCAGGCTTCTGTTAAGCTGCTCATTATATCTTTTATGCAGTGGCACCACTTCTGGAGCAGTGCAGCCTGTAAACACACACACACTCACTCACACACGCAGATAATCAGCTTAGGCAAGACCAGGAGCTAGCGTAATGTGACAGGTGTCTTACACATTCAACAGCAACAACAACAAAAAACACCCAGATTCGATAGCTGGAGCTGAAGGAAGTCACCCGATGTCAAAATTCATTCAAACGCAGTGTTGCGAGACCTCTATTAATCTCGTACATTAGCACCCTGAGCCTCAGAGACCACAGACCTAAAAATAATGACACAAGCAGGAACAACAGTACCAGAACTTGTCTCAGGAATGAAAGCTACTTAATTAGTAGAAGTGTTCAAACTGCCAGCGTGATTGTACAGTGATTTGATGAAATTTCTTATATGTGAGTCTATGGGAATTTTCCGAACAGGTGTGATTCCTGCCTAAATAGCGCCTATAGTTGTAAGATACAGTTCTTGAGGTTTTTAAGAGAAGTAACTTGGTAAAAATTCATTCAGAGCAAAAAATGCAAAGGAGTTAATAGCTGACTAACTTTGCTCGGAAATCAATCTAAGCTGAACAGTCTCGCTGTCTGAGCTCATCATAGGTTGAACAAAAGATTAGGTCTGATTTGCATTGCAGAATGAACATGAAATTACAGGGAGCAGCGACATTGTCTGAGAGAAACATAATGAAATGACTAAGATAATGCAGCCGAGACCATGTTGTCCCCCATATGAACTATTAACCTTTTCTCATATTCCAGACGCAGGCTAAAATGAGTCAGCATGTACCATTTGCTCATGTGAAGTATAATTGGATGGCTGTTGCCCTGTTATTTTGAGTAGATTTTGAAAAACGCCACTGTGCGATAGCCTGGAAACTGGAAGGGAAAAAAAAAAAAACAGCAACAGAACAAGCTCTGTTTGCAAAATGTGCCCCCTATGCACTGCTTTGGAAGCTTCATGACCCTTGACACTGCACTGGGGGAGTGCTGGACACGTCATCCAGAGCATTAACATACACTGCACACCATTGAGACCACAACACTCAATTTCACGTTGCCAAGCAACAGGGCCATCGTAGTGGGAATGCGGCGAATTGGGTTTTAAGTGAGGCTTTGCTTTCACAGGAAGGTAACGTACCTACATGAGCGTGAGGAACATTTCGTTGTCAAGGAGGAATCATGGCTAATTGATTGACTTAACCTGCTTAACATGCTCTCAAGTTCAGTTTGTTCAGAGGAATATTTCTCATGTAACTCTGTTCCACATTGGATGAATGTTTACATTTCAGAACACATAATCCTGTAAAACTGAACGGAAGTCACTGAGCAGTGAGATCCCGGAACGTTGTTTTTTTTTTTTTTAAG
The DNA here is from genome assembly GCA_030014255.1 of Parauchenoglanis ngamensis. Taxonomy (NCBI): domain Eukaryota; kingdom Metazoa; phylum Chordata; class Actinopteri; order Siluriformes; family Auchenoglanididae; genus Parauchenoglanis; species Parauchenoglanis ngamensis. Next base: position 15,536,761 of record JAQMYM010000003.1, read on the forward strand.
TTAGTACAATTTTGTTCACATTTAAACGGCGCTTATTTTTCTCATTTGTGTTCATGGATCACTAGGAATCATAGATCAACTGCCTTTCAGTCTGGTGACCAGAAACATGGGCTCTGCGTTTCCTATTGAACTTCCTTGACGCACTTTAAGCACCTTGATCTTTTCACTACCTCACAATTGATTTCCTATTGACCTATGCTACGCTTTTCATTTAAAACAGTACAACTGTAAACATAAGTCAGATTGAACATTATCTTGCATTGCACTCGAGATATTGAGCCAAACATATTTTATACTGGTATAATAGTTTGTAGTATTGTTTCACATTTAACACATTTTTATTTTAACCTAAGTTATTCTGGCTGCCTGACTTGTAATAAGCCATTGGAAGCTGCATGGGCTGAGTAATGATAGTTTGTTAGATATCATAGCTACTAGCTTCACAAAAGAAAAGTCACACTTTCTCTAGAAGATAATGATACGAGTTGAAAAATAGAGCGATAAACTGTCAAATGACATGATAAACTTGATTGACATTAACAGTTAACATTAACAGTAACAAAAATTGCTGTTAATGATAATTGGTTGGAAGTAACAAAAATTGCTGGCTTTAAACGATCAATGTCAGGTGAGTTGATTATCAGAGCAAAACTTTCAAATAAAATGTCAGTTTATCATAGTTTATCAAATCACTTGCCAATTTATCACTGTTTTACAATTCACATCCATTTTACCCCTCTGTTTTACAATTCACATCCATTTTACCCCTCTGTTTTACAATTCACATCCATTTTACCCCTCTGTTTTTTAATTCCCATGCACTTTTACTACCTACATTTTTATCAATTAATTTTTGTAACTTGGACACCCTGGTTACATTCCTTAAATGATAAATAGCAATTTTGTGTTGTGCATGATGAATGAAAATGATTAAACATGGCTCTGTTTTCATCATGACTGTTTTTAAATCAAATCACCTATAATCCAATATCTGGCTAATTTATTACTCTATTTTTCGATTCAGTTCCAATTTTACCCCTCTATTTTTCAAGTTACATGAATTTTCATCACCTCCATTTTTATTAGTTGATTTTTCTTACTTCCACTCCTCATACATTAGATGCATTAACTTCATCAAGTAAACAACATAAGGCTACATTATACAAATTCACATTACAAGTCTCATTGTTCATTCCAGTTTTCTTTCTGGTTTGCCTATTTTGACAGTTCACATTCATAATTACAAATGACCTGTATCTAACTGTAATGAGGACACACCTGTTCTCCGAAACGGTACGCGCATGTGCACATGGATGTCTTTGCACGAGCCATCTTCAACACCAACAATATTTGTGAGACAACTCAAGGTATTAAAACCAATAAAATGAATGTGCTAGTGTAACAGCTAATGTATGTATTGCATTTTGCTCTGGAGGACAGCAAACAATTTGTAGCTGTCCTCCTTTGTTGTTTTGCCGTGCTGCCGGTGTTCTGGTGATTTGTCCTACTTTGTCAAAAAATGCTACTGTGGCGCGAATAAATGCCACCGATAGCAGAGAATAAACTTAAGCCGTAGCCCTTAACCTAAACTTACTTTTATCCTAAGACTTGAAGCTTAAAGTTAACCATAAAATCTTAACTTTAAACCTAACATGCAACCGCTAAGTAGCATATCTCAGTAGGTAGCACAAATCAACAGAACATTATGCTGGCTGATGACGACATGCTCAGCGCATGCATATAGACATGAAGCCATGCGATTTTCGATCTGACCGTTCTCATTTTTGACGCATGGCCATGAATCGGATACATATCGAATTTAGGTCCACGTATAAAAGTGACTCAAATCTGATTTGAAAAGAATGGATTTTCGTGTTCGCGTAGCCCTGAAAATGTGTCTTAATGTCTCACATTAAGGCAAAAAAATCAGATTTGAGTCACTTCAGCATGGTAATGTGAACGTAGCCTAAGTCAATTAGTGCTAAAACGCTACCATTTGCCCCGCATTTCTTTCTTATTTTCCATCCTGTTGTTAAAGAACTTTAACATAATTTATGTATCTTCCAAATGCACACTAAAGTCTTTGCTTACTTACATTACGTTTCTTATCTTTAAAACTGATCTGTTGTGCATTTTGGACCCAAATGTAAATGTGGTTTTATGTTTCCAGCATATACCTAATTATAAACAGAAGATACAGTAATATATGCATTTCTTAATGGATTATCTGACCCATGTTGAAGACTTTCAGAATCAACAATAAACAAGCAGCATTGGCCAATTAGGGGGATTTCAAGTAGACCTGAAATCCACTCCATATGTTTATTATAGAGCAGTAATCATCAAGGAAATACAGCAAGCATGTACTGATTAATTCTCAGTACTTCAGTCACCTGTGGCTCGACGGTCTGATGAGTTGATGCTGGCCTATTCCAATGAGAACAAATTTGGGATGAATATACATAATTAACATTTTTTAATATTGTGGAGTTTTGCGCGATGTCGACTTCAGGGAGGTCTGAAAAACCGCCTTATGTCTGCAATATGTGTTAGCAATTCAGTTTTCCTTTTAATATGTTGGCAGTAAGCTCCAGAGACGTGAACGAAGCATTTTATAAGTTTAGCATATTTTTGTTCACTAATAAATACTCACTCATGTTACACGCTTTCAGCAGTTGCTGAATAACAAGGACGCAGTGCTGTTGATGCAAAGCACCACTCATCTGCACAGGTCTGAGCTGCATATTGCGGTGTCTGAGTATGTCTGGATGAGATAAATGAGGCCAGACTTTGCTCAGATTTGACAGTTGTTCTGCAACAGCTACTTTGTAATACAGTTTTTCTCAACTGGTGGAGCACAATCCCTGAAACATAGTTCACATTCTCAAAACAGGTAACACATTTCCCAGAACTCTACTGCATGGTGCAAAACAGTAAATTAATTTTGATTCATTTCACCCAAAAAGCAAATGTGAAACGCATTTTGTCAAAACTATAAATACTCATCATTATGTTTAAACACAGAATTCAGTCATTTAAGTCTCAACACCATAAGCGAAACACAAGCAATGATTCTCAACAGAAAGGGATCGTCACCAAAATTTGTTACCTAACCACCACACATGCAAACATTACTTACTCATTAACCAATCAAGACCTACATCATAAATAAGAATGGTCACCAGTTCCTCAGTGTAAGTGAACATGGACAAAGAAATCATAAGCGGAAGGCAAGCAAGAGGAAAAGGTGTCCATATGCATGGCTGTAGAGGTGGGAGACCTGGGCGTGCATTTATTTTGAATGAGGCCCGTGCAGCATTGATGGACCATGTGTTAAACCATGGACTCACAATGAGAGAGGCAGGTCAGAGGGTACAACCCAACCTCAGAAGATACTTTGTCGTGTCAGTCATAAGGCACTTACAGGAATGAGTACAGGTAAGCAATATATGGATCACAGTGTCCTTAGCAATCATTCATTGATTTTTGTCAGTCATGATAGCCATTACCGTATAGCATGAATGTGGTCTACACATTCATCTGTAGAGTGGAGATTGGACCTCTAATGGGTGGCAGAGGCAAACTTTTCACTGAGGAACAGGCAAGGGCGATTGCAAACAATGCTATACATCTATGGGAAATACAGTCGCACATCATTGAAGACAATGATATATTTCCCACTATGCACAGTGTGAGCATTTCTACAATTGATCATATGCTGTGTTAGCATCAATTTGTTGATGAAACAGCTGTACAAGGTCCTGTTTGAAAGAAACATTGAGTGAGTCAAGCAACTGAGATACCAGAATGTACAATAATTGTACGGTAATTGTGTTTCTACTTGATGGTGCTTGCGTGATTTGGTCTGTTGTCATCTTTGTTTCTATTCAGAGAAGAATGAAACTTGAAAGCAGTGACTTACCACAGCTGTTTATGTTGATGAAGCTGAATTCAACTTGGGGAAATTCAGGAGGAGAGGGAAGAACCTCATTGGCCACAGAGCTACAGTGGCTTTGCCAGGCCAGCGTGGAGCAAACATCACCATGTTTGCATCTTCATTAATGGTGACAGTGCCCACATGCCCTCGATTGGACCATATAACAACGAACGCCCTTATTGTATTTTTAGATGTATTGCATGGCAGAGTTGTGCTCTAAGAAGTGGCAGATGCAAGACAGCCCAATATTATCATCATATGGGACAATAGGCGCGTCCTCTCTCGCCCCACGTTAGGGAATGGTTTAATGCACATCTGCGTGTGAACATGGAGCTCTTACCAACATACTCCCCCTTCCTGAATCCAATTGAGAAGTTTTTCTCTTCATGGAGATGGAAGCTGCTTGACCATCAACCATCCCAACAGATGCCATTACTTGCGACGAATGCTGCTCGCGAGGCAGTGACTGCAGAAGACTGCCAGGGGTGGGTTCGAATAGCAGATGTTTTTCCCTCAATGCATTGCAAGAAAAAGTATAAGATGTGGTGATGTTGAAAAATTGTAGCCTTCTCCACATTGCCAGTGTTCAGGGAATGATAAAGAAAACCTCCTATTTCAATGAAAGGGCTGTCTGTTTTAGCTAAGTTATTTGCTTTTGCAAATGCATTCCAATGATTTGAGCATCTCACAGCATTGTGTAACATTCATTAAATGTTTTGAGCATCTCCAGAGCATTTTTTTCATGATCTGTATTATTTTGCTAACTGAAATGGTGTGGTTTGTGTTAACTGTTTTGAGAATGTGAACTATGTTCCAGGAATTGTGCTCCACCGACTGTAAGAGTGACAAAATTCAACTATTTGAAACTGCTATATCTTTACATTTGTACGACAGTGCTGTTGAATTTTAGAATCTGACCACATTTCTATGACAGCAGCTCTAAGGTGGTGCCGGCAAATCACAGCTTTATATTAACCTGTGTGCTCGTTCGAAAGCATTATTGGTTCTATAGAAACATCGCTCCATAAGTTAACAAAAAGGAGATTTTTTTTATTCACAGACAATCCATAACATTAATTGTAACCCTAAATGAATAAAAAATTAGGACATACAGTCATAAATTAAAAGTAATTGCTGGAATATTGCTGTGGTATTAGAGGAATAAAATACTTCAGAAAATGTTTATATTAGAAAATAGTCACCTCTGGAGTGGTAACTTAATCCTGCAACAGAGTGGCACATCATGATTTATTCCTTCTTTGTATGTAATTGACAACTCGGTATCTATAATACAAGTTTAGCCTTGTTTAGTTAATGAGAGTCAGTAACTGATTATTTAAAATTAATTTTATATTCAAAAGTAATTTAAGCCTGTATGTTAGTAGCTAGGCAAAATCCTTTACTGTTACTACTTAGGCTGAGTAATTGTTGTTGATATTAGTAAGAAACAGATGCAATATCAGATGCAATGTAAGTCAGCGCATGAGTGGGTGAGTGAGTCAGACAGTGAGTCATTTTGTCAGTGAGTGAGTGGGTGTGTGAGTTGAGTGGGTGAGCCAGTGTGTGAGGTGAGTGAGTAAATGAGTGAGACAGTGAGGGGGGAGTCACTGAGTTGGAGGGTGACTTGAGTGGGTGTGTGAGCGAGTAAGTAAGTGTGGGTCACTGAGCCAGTGAGAGAGTTGAGAGGGTGAGCCAGTGAGTGAGTCAGTGAGTAATTCAGTCAGTCAGTGAGTGAGTGAGTCACTTAGTAAGTGACTGAGTGAGTGAATGACTGGGTGAGTTGAGTGAGCATGTTGGCACAAAACATCAGGCCCAGCCCTGTGCAACCATGTTATAAAACGTAACAGTTGTGGTAAATGGAAAACTTGATCAAACCTCATAATAAACCTTCCAGTTTCATTGCTAATGAAAGCAGTTAAATAACAACACTGCAAACCATTTCTTTACTCATTCATTCCCTCACCAGTATTAAGTGCCATTTTTTAACATTCCTTAACAGCTGACATTATCATATCACCATCACCATCAACATTATTGGCAAATATCTATAAGTCATGTTGTGGCATTTACAATGAAATTGAATAGAGATTTAGTTTAGTTTATGAGTATCTGACTTGGCAGTCACTCAGAGTCAGGGCTGTGGACCAGTTCTGTCATTTCCATATCCACAATCTAATAAAATATCCAGCTTAAAATGAAGAAGGCTCATAGGAATAATTAATGACAGTCAAAGATGACAGTGTTTTTCCCGAAAGCCTTCGTAGATTCATTTAGCGCAGGTAGTATGTGTCTGACTAATAACTGCTGTGTCAAGGCACAATAAATAACTTTTCCACAAAAACAGCACATTAGCAGCAGTATCGACTGAATGTGCTGATTTAATTGTAGTTGGCCCAGCTTCCCGTTCATATGCTTTATTAAATTACTCTCAAAGTCTAAAAGCCACTGAGCCCCCACCTGGGCACCGACCGTGTTCCCCCGTGTTCCCCTTTACTTATATCGCAAATGTCTCTTTGGGTCAAACAAAGAAATGAAAAATGTTACGCTGTCTGCACAGGTTCGAGCCAGGCAAGACCAGATTTTCTTTTGCTTTGATTGAAATATTGATCTGCGTTTCCTATTGCCTGGCTTTATATTTCTCTGCAGTGTGTCTTTCACTGGATTGCCTGCAGGCATTTATTAAAAATCAGTGCATATCATTCATCATTTTTACATCAATTCTGTTTTTTTTTCTTGTTTTCAGATTTATTTTGCAAATTTAGAGTTTCTTAATGAAATTGTCATATATTTTGAAGTATCCTAAATGCAGCATGCTTGTGTTGCTGCCTCAAAGTTCCAAGGCGCCCAGTTCATTCACGAGTTTGGCTTACCGTTTTGTGCAGAGTTTTGAAAGGTTTCACCGTGTGGAGGTTTCATCTGGGCTTTCAAGGTTTCTCCAACCTCCTGAAAGCATGCCAGTAGGTGAATTGCTAAATTGCCCCTAGGTATGATTGAGTGTGTGAATGCAATAATGTTGTTATTTTTTGAAATTGTGCTTTGACGAACAGTTTTCTGATTCGTCTGACCCTAGGTTTTCTGCAAGACTTCCGAAAAAAAAACATGACATTTAAGCAACATCGTCGGCTCAGTGTAAAAGAAACTTACCACTCAAACAACAGTAAATGTTACGCTACAGGTGTCACACTAGACAACATAGTTCTACTGCTTTCTTTATTCAAAACCCATGACAGGGTATAGTGATTAAAAATTGATGACACACTGACTTAATTATATCAACGAACACCTGTCGTGTTTGCTGATGTGTTCCGTATGACCGACTTCATTCCCTTGACCTTAATAGGTCATAAATGTCACGTGATTGTGGAATCTGACAGATAATTCCAGACAGGTGTGTAAAATTAAAATGTGGTGGTCTGACCAAAAAAAAAACCCCACAGTGACACTCACTACGGCTGAATTCATGAAAACAGCCAAAAATGAAAATCGTTAACAACAACAACAAAAAAAAACAAATCAGAAAAAACATTTCTCTGTCATGGTACAGTCACATATATTTTAACAAAATGATATGGAAATGTTATTTAGGCTACTTTCTAACATTGGACTTCATTTATCATTTTTTAAAAATTTCTCCCTCAAGTCGTGTGCAAATGTCCGCCAAACCGAGCAAAAAATTTCCAAGTTTACAAATTTACAAAAGTTTCAGAAAACACTGATTTTCTTTGTGTTTGTGTGTGTATGTTGATGAATACCAAGCACCTATAGATAACTGCACACCTGCATGGCACAAGCTGATTTGCATTTGCTGACACCCGAAACTCCATTAAAAGGCAAAGCTCACTGAGTTGAAATGATGAATAAATGGCAACGTTTTGAAAAGGCCAAAATCTGTGGCTGCATTGCAGAAAATGTGACTTAGATGTGAATTAAGTGAAGTGAAAAGAAAACGGTTTAACATAAAAACATGAACTCTCCTGTACGCAGGTGGTTATCGACACACATGACACAGGGAAGCCTGATGGTAGCACACCAAGGAGGATACGGCCCATCGCAGCTTGAGACATCCCAGATCTGTTACTTAGCACTAGCTTAAAAAAAACAAAAAACAAAACCCGACTCTTGAGCCTGACCTTCTTTTATACAACAGCATTCTTAATTGAATGACTGCTCTTATTTGTCTTAATTTATGGATATGTTTGCTTGCTTGCTTTCTTTTTTTCATATTTAATATTTCTTTTATTAAATTTGTGTGTGTAACATACGTAAATGATTTGAACTTGACAGAGTAATCCATATTTGAAGCCAATTAGTTGAGGTTTACATTAGTTAGCCGCCTTGTGCATAAATTTACACACACTCAGGAACATGAGACAGAATACAAAAAAATCCAGTTTGTATCCGGCTTGATTAAAGAGGCCCATTGCTTTTAAAGGTTCTGCCTCTAAAGGTTATGTTTGGTAAAAAGCCAGTTTAACAAATACAGTTAGTCTTCCAGTAGATGTCCAAACCCCTGTTTTTGTGTAGATTTGGGGAGCAACATGCCATAACGAAGTGGCCACATGCCTAATCAGTTCAGTGTGTAATCAGATCCTGACCGCTGCTCCTGCACTGTCACATCATCATCAAAACAGAGAAGGGCAACTTACACATTAGGTGCAGATGAGAGACTTTTTTTCTTTCTTTCTTTTTTTTTTTTTTTTTTTTAAAATCACCTAATAATGACATTAATTACAAGAAATGTATTCTGTTTAACAAAAGATGATGATATTCAAACTTGTGTCCAACTGTAAACTTATAATTATTTTAATTATAAATAAATATGCAATAATGGCAAATTACTGTTAAGTTTTTTTTATTGTAAATAGATTAAGCTTTAATGTAGGAAAAACTGGAAGTGGAATGAAATCTTGAAACATGTTTTTCTCCATATTCGCATTTGGAGGTAAATGCTAGAATTTTACGACTAACTGAAATACATGTGGAAACATATTTCAGTTCAGGAAAGTCTGTAGTTTTGAGAAATATATACATAGTAGAAAATGTCCGATTTTGACCACGTGAAAGGTTTCCCCAGACCACCACACAATTATTAAAAATTATATAATTTTATTTTATAATTATATAATTTTATATAATTAAAAATTGCAACTTATGTTACTGTTCTTCTTTCTGCAGCCTCTCTCCAAGTGAGTATTATACCCGCACAAGGAGAAGTCAGCGTCGGAGAGTCCAAATTCTTTTTGTGTGAAGGTACATTTGCACTTTTTTTCCTCGACCAGATTTCTTTTCTAAAAGTACAATTTGGACAGGGTATGGATTTCTTAATATAATGTATGTTTGTATGTTAAATAGCTAATGTTGCTGAACTAGGTGTTGCCAATTTGAGATGCGAGTGTCTTCATGATGCACACATATTCATCATGCTAAAACACTCCATGTGCATTATCTGCACTACCAGTCAAAAGTTTGGACACGCCTACTCTTTTTCATAGGATTTTCTTAATTTTTTTGCTTTCTACGTTGTAAAACATTATTGAATACATCAAAACTATGAAGCAACACGTATGGCATATACTGAAT